>JAZHYW010051365.1:0-127044 GCA_037355805.1 Ixodes ricinus
TTCTTGTTTGTTCCAGAATGTGAGTCGGAGTCTTATTCATGTCGTTGCAGGAAGTCTGTATGATGACGAAAAAACTGCAGGTTACTAGAAGCTGCCGATGAGCTACCAGTCTGGATGGCAGCTATCAACTCGGCAAGGGCCTGCAGGCGTATCAGCCCCACCCGTTTCTCTACTGCAATTCGGGACGGGATGCTTTGTAAAAGGTGAAAGAGGGCCCATGCACTGCTTCTGCATTGCCCTGCTGGTATTTATCTGACAGAGGCGAGGAGAGAGAGAGAGAATAACCCTCAGCATGACAGTCCACGGAAAGCCAGGATTTTGGATTTTGCGAGAACAATGATGCTTGCCTTTAGCTCATATATTTTTTTTTTGCTAGAAGTTGTACGACCAACCGCCAGGATTGTCTCATCCGACAGCAGGACATGCCGGCTACTGTGGCGTCATTTAATCTTGTCGCTTAGAGACCACTTTTAATGCATGGGTGGTATAGAATGCTAAACACACCAGTTGGAGGCGCATTCCAGGCATCATACTGTAGCATCTGCTGCTGAGATGTTCTCATTGCAGTTATAACAATTTCCGGATTCTGTTTCTTTTGTTTTTCAGTGGGAGCTCATGAAGGTGGCACCATGCATGGAGGGACAGAGTGGCTGACAGTGAGCTGCCCAAGACAAGCTGCTGGCTCTCGTGACCATCTCCGAAAGCCTGTGGATAGGCTAATTGACAGACGTGCCTGGACATTTATAAATGGTAAACACAATCTAGACTGCCTTTGAATTATGCCTTGGTCTAATGGCTGTAGCTTGGATGCCATGTTTGGCTGATAGAATTGAACTGAATATGCTAAGCGGCCTTTGTCACCAATTATGCACACGCTGAGACGCTTATCCACAAACTCCGCTTCCCAGTCCATGAGCCACCAAAGACCTAGCCAAAGAGATCCCGAGTCAGCCATGATTTCATGTTTTATACGTATATGATAGTAATATTGTGGCACTTCTTCATGCAATTTGACATTCTAATCTTTCCCATCACTAAGGATACATTTTTGTGGTGCCATCCGTGTTAGTTTTTAAAAGTACTGTAATCTGGGCCTTGCTATGTTAGCTGCCATGAGAGCTGTCCAGCTTGTGTGAATCGATTGCCAGGGATGTTTTTGCCACTGGAGGCACCTTTTCTAGGGGCTGAAACTATTTTTGACTTCATAATTGGCCTAACCTGATCGTTGAGCCATTGACTTTCTCTTTCGACGCTGGCATTGCCACCACAATAGTCCCATCGCCTACACTGGCACTTCTCTCCTTTACAAAAAGTACAGCCGGGTGCATCCATCTACCGATCCCTTAGATGGTCTTTTTTCCTATGCCATAGTGGCCCCTTAGATGGTCTTTTTTCCTATGCCATAGTGGCCCTTAAAGGGGTTATGACATGAAAATAAATGGATAGATTATTCTTGAAATGGAATGCTGATCGGCTACTTAGTATATACACCAAGTTATGCAATTTTTAGAGCTCTGGTAATTGCAATATTCAATTTACGAATTTTTATTATTTTCGTCTGACGACCAGGCAACACTGCCCAAGTAAGTCACCATGGTGTCCATAAACCACGTGACCATGAACACTATCTCATTCTAGGCACCCCCATGATCGCCCAAGCTCTCCTCGCCGCGGTATGATCAAAACCGCTCACGCAACTCGGTAACCCGAAAGCTATTCTCGCTCTCTCCCCTGGCCCGTTGACCTTCCACCCTGCATGCGCCTGCAAGATATTCCCGGACGACGGTGACCACGGCGAGTTCGTCCGTAACTCGCCGTGGCTGGTCGCCAGCGGGTCGCACTCAAAATGAACAGCTTCCAACATCTCTTGATAGCAATCACTCTCATTGCTGCTGCGATCAGTGTCGAACACTTTGACAAGGCGAGCGATACCGTAGACGTAATCGTCACGGACCGCATGCTCGAAACATGGAAGATAAACGAGGAAGCTGAAGCTCGAGGCGCTAAGAGAGCCAAGTCTGCGAGTGCGTGCAAGGAGACACCGCGCTGAAGGCTGGCTACCTAGCCAGCCTCCAGGTGCGCCCGGATCCGCCCCTCCGAGGGACCCACGTATAAATCGATGTATCCACGAAACTATCGCGCCATTTTCAAAGTAAATTTGGCAGGATTATAAGAACATACAATGGGACCTAGCAGTAGTTTTAGCTCATATTTTATTTTTGGCATGTCATAACCCCTTTAAGGTAATCAGCTATCCACTTGCAGTGAGGTTCTTCACATCAAGAGCTAAAAGGAACATTTCACACTTTTTTATTAGATTCTTCCCTATTGAAAATTCCATCAAGATACGTAATTTGGGACACTGACTGCCAGTCAGCGGCCCTGGATGGAACGTGCCCTGATGGTCCATCAGATGACGTCTGACTGCCACTGCCAAGGGAATTTCATCAACAAGGGCAGCATTTATATAAGAGTAAAGCTATACGCACTCCGGAGTGCATTTCAGACTAAATGGCTATACGCACTCATGAATATCGCCAAATGCCTCGACAAAACAAAATGTTTGAGAAAAAAAAAAGCAGGTCTACCGCGGATCGAACCCGCGTCCACTTGCGTGCAAAGCGGACACCTTAACCCCTACGCTATGCCATCACTTAGAAAACTCGATTTGACCATTCGTTTTATACGAGTTTAGCGGAATGCGTATAGCCATTTCCGTCCGAAGTGCACTCCTGAGTGCGTATAGCTTTACTCTTTATATAAAGCTAAAATTCCGAGGTGGCAATCTTGGATGGCTATGAAACGGTTCACAAGCTATTCGCGTTTTTCAGGCAAAAGAGACATTTGTTTACAAACGGGACCACATGCACCGTAAGCATGTTTCAAAGAAACCCTTCGCGATGTCTGAACCTTTCGGGACGACCGTATACACTTTAATTCACAAAACCTATGCGACTCCGTTGAAGCTAGAGAGGAAGCATGCATGCTACGACAGACAGCCCTGGCTTCCACGGACAAACGCGAGCAGCAGACATATCTCAACTACGCTCGCTGATGCTTTTTGTCTGCACTCTTCATGAAACAATAATAATGAGGTGCGACACAGCGGTAAGGCCAATAGCCCATGCCAGATAGAAAGCTATAAACCTTCTGGCCCAAACCTCTCGGACCGAGTCAGGAGCATTTTAGTATTGCAGCGCGAGATTCCGACAATGAGCGCATCGCTCTAAAGAATGCTTCGGCTGCATATGCAGTTAAGCCTTCAGCATGTTATGCAAAGCACTCGTGCATCAATCGCCGTACTTCAGTTCTACTCACCTGCCATGTAGAGTACTTTCGCGTCGTAGAACGATCCTTTTGTTCGCGCGTCTCCGGCCCAGTAGACCTGGTACACCTTGTCGTCTTCAACTACACTGCTAAAGTCCCTTACATCGTCGGAACTCATGACAGGCTGGGTCTTGTCGAGTAGAAATTCTACTAAAACATAAGACATTGTAGAGCCCGGGCAGGATCAACAGGTTGGAGCAAGCGGGCAAACAAAACGAGTCGAGAGCGATCGTTCATGGAAGCTTGGCGAAGCCTCTAAGGGCGAAGTGAAAGTGGCGTGTTCGGCGTTTCGGCGGGCTTCTGATCAGGGTTGTCGGTCGGTTGCGTGTGATATCTCTAACATTAGCGGTTTTATGGGCTCACGTCCCGAAATCGTTTTCTTGTGCATAGATTATTTTTCATTTTCATAGATTTGACGAAATAGTGGTATTCGAACGAACTTTACGTCCTGTGACCGTACGTCTGTCTGCCCGTCAAAGCTTTTTGACGTACAGTCAGAGACAATTGATGTACAATCAGAATCGCCACCAAGAAATCTTGACGGCATTTCGCGGCGGCCGACTGCCACCAGGAAACCATCAGAAAGCCGACAAGCGGAGTCTGACTGGAGTTTGACTGTCGGTCAGAGTAACTTGTTGGCCAATCAGACTTGCTTGACGTACGGTTAGGCACAGTCAGCGGTCCACTAGAAAACATTGACTGCCAAACAGGGTTACATTGATGGATTTTTCATTCGGGTTCACATCAAAAGTATAAGGAATCTCACATTTTTTTTAGAAGATTGATCCCAATACAGGAATGTTGCTTGTCCCAACATCTCTAAACCACCTTTGTAGTGGTTTCTCGATGTCTTAATATGCAGTGCATCAGGATGCGTTCTGTCCCGCTTTTATGCCACCCCTTTTCTTGAGTTGTTTACCCAAAGTGCTTTGAAAGATCTTGTGGGCTCCAGTGACACAAGACTTCTTGTCTCCTCCTCCACATGCCTTACTTCAAGTTTTGTCGCAAATGTCACCTTTGCCCTCTTGACGTTCACAGCCATGACAACATGTAGGCCTATTTGATGGTTGATTGTAATGTCAAATACCCCGCGATTGTTCATATGGGATATCGTTTGTCTGCGGTGTGTTCTGCAGCCACAAACTTCTGCCATGCCACCACTACGCATTGGTGTTTGGCGGAGAAGCCTGCTACGTGACTTCAGAGCATGCAGTCATTAAATTCAACACTAGGGAATTTGATAGTGATGTCTCATAAATATGGACACCTCCATTCCTCCCCAAAAGCGTCCATAATGTGAGCTGTCCACAATAACGGAACAAAAAGGACAGGTATTTACCCAGTTGGTTCCCAAAAATGGTTTTTATATAGCAGAGTATCCATATTATTGAGACATGACTGTTTACGAATTCTGCCTGAGTCCTACTAGAGCGACAAAGAGAAACACCCGACAGTGATATGCTTCAAGGCTGGATGATACGCCAAAGAACACGGACAAGATGGAGAAAGATCTGGGCAGGACACGTCGTAATTTTCAATTGAATGGTTTACTTTGGTAAAAAATATATCTACTGATAAGAAGCGACACGTGCTGGCAGAACACTAAACCTGATTCGCATGGTGCAATTTTACTTCGATTTTTTTGTTGTGACGTCACTCGTGCAGAAAGCAAAAGCATAGGGGAAGCTGCGGTGCCAGATGTTACAGGTGTAAATTTGCAAGAAAATTCGCACCATGTGAAGCGGGCTTAAGGTAAGGTCTAAACACAGTTCCTCAGAATCCAGCATCATTGGCTCTGCAGATAGTGAAATTCTTTGTTAGATAACAGCAGTGAGGGAGCGCTCACATGAGTTGTTATCCTGGGATTTTATCAAGAAGGCATTGTGAATTTTCCTCTTTGTTTTTGTCTTGTAACGGCCCATGACACTATGACACTATAGTCGGTGACAGGTCAAGAACGAAGTGGAAGCTCCTCCCATCTCTTTCCACTTTAGTAGTGCGAACGCTGGAGAGGAGGCGACCTCCTCTCCACCGTTCGCTCCGCTAAAATGGAAAGGGGTGGAAGGAGCTTCCGCTTCGTTCTTGACCTGCCACCGACTATAGTCTTTTCTAAGTTGGACTTGCACTCAGACACAGTTAACTGTTAGGTGGCCTTGATAAAATCTCAGGGTAACATGTGAGTGCACACTCATTGTTATTGTCTGAAAAGAAATTCCCTCCGTAGAGCCAGTGACACTGGTTTCTAAGGGAGTGCGTTTTGACCTTATCTTACAGTGCTCTGCCAACAGGTGTCAGTTTTTATCAGTATTTATATTTTTTTTAAATAAACCATTCAGTTGAAAGATACGCCATATCCTGTCCAGATCTTCCTTTCTTTGGTCATGTTGTTTTGCATATTATTTAGTGATGAATAACAAACTAGCCCTACTTGCCATCTTAAGCTTCAAGACCATGCCACATGCATGCGAAGATATCTTTTGGCAGGCTTGCAATCGCTTGTGCTTACTTCATGAGCCCCGAGAGACGGCAAGCCTGCCAAAGGTATCTTCGTGTGCATGCTCAATGTATTGAAGTCTTGTCGGGGTCGGCTATTTCTGTTGGGTCGCTCTAGTAGGACTCCAGCATTATATGTCGGATCCCATTTTACATTGACATTTTAAAATACATTTTCACAAGAATATGGCTAGCATTCTTTGTATTTATTGATGCAATATACTTAAGTCAGACTGAACGTTTTTCTGATCTGATTTTCTTTTGATGCATTTTAATTGCTGGGGAATTTGGTTTTTGTGGTTTATAGCTTCAGGGCTGTCAGTGGAAGTTGGCATCACTTTATATTGTAATCTTATAGGTTTGCAACATAAATATCAAAAAGCACTTCTATGCATTTAAGATAAAGACAGAAAACATCTTTATAGTGAAGTTGTGCTTATGGCTCGGTTTTACTACAAGAGAAATGAAAAATTTTCTTTCAAATGATCTGAGCAACCTTCCGCAGTACTGCATGTTACATGTGGTGTTCACATTGAGGTGCTCTGGCTTTTATTTTGCATTTACTGGCAGTAGTATACTGCAGATAGAGGGAAACCATGCTTGTCACTGTCGAGTTCTGTAGTTCCTGCGTTATGTAGTCCTGCAATATGAAAGACCCAATGGGAGCGCCTGGCCGAGGCAGTGGCTTGGGGCGCTCTGTGCGCTCTGGGAGATTCCAATATACCCAAGGGGGGACTCACTCGGGGCTCAGCTAAAGTGCAACACACGCTAATCAGTTTTCGGTTTCGCGGTGGAGAGCAGTTCATCAGCATCATGTAACGGCTACTAACTCAGAAAATACTGTCTGAGAGAGACCGACCAGAGTCAAGGCAATTATTTTGACCGTTAAAGTGCAAGGTTCGTGCCATCCTTCTAAATAATGAATGTGCTCTTCACCACACTTTTTTTAAATATGAGACTGGGGTGTAACTTTAATATTAATTTTACACCTGAAGCAACTGATAACAGAAACAGTGATGAGCATGCTTGCTTCAAGCCTTCATGACCATATCTCTGTGCGTGATGCTGATGAAGCACACTTTTTGGCTAAACCTAAACCAAAAACTGTTTGCAAGTTCAGAACCAGTTGAGCCCTGAGTGAGCGTCCTTTCCTCGAGGCAGAACTGAATCACACGGAGCGCACATAGCTCTTCCGACTACCACCATCTCAGCCACGCACTTTCAGTAGGTCTTTTATACTGAAGGAGACTGAACGTACCACCAAGACCTTTTGGGTAGCCTTTCTGCTGTGTTCTAATTCAATTAGGAGCATGATTTATAGTTCATGTGAAACATATTTACTAAACACGCGTCAATGTTTATCTTGTTCCTTTTCCAGGTGCTGCTATCCAGCTCTACGTCACAGCCATGAAGTGGGCATGGGGTGAACCATCGACCATTGCTGTCATTATTACTCGGATCTGCAGAGCCACCTGCTAGCTGTGAAGCCCAGTTACCAGGCAGCAGATACTCGACCAGTGACCAGCCTTATCCAGAAACCAGCCTTTGTCGCTCTAGTGGGACTCTGGCATTATGCCCGAGTCCCACTAGAGCGACAAACAGAAACAAACGACACGGACAAGCCTTTAACCCGTGCAGCATGCCCATGATGGTACCTTTGGCAAGCGTTTATTCGTTCAGTGCTCATGAAATAAGCACAAGTGATTGTGCCTGCCAAAGATACCCTCGCGTGCATGGTGGTTGTGTTTAAGCATAGCCTCCTTTATTCTACAAAGCCTGTCAAATTGCGAAAGACTCAGGTTTGAGGCCTGTTGCTGTCGTTTGTTTCTGTTCGTCACTGAGTGGGACTCGGGCATAAGCCAGCACCATGTACTGAGCATGAAATAAAAACCACTGTATCAAACTTGATTCAATTTTGCAGCTTCATTTGCATGCCGACCACACAATAAATACAGCAGCTTGCACATGTTTTCAACTTTCATTCTATTGTTCAAGTATTCTGAGAAAATTACTGAGCAGCTTATTAATCGTGAGGCACTAAATCTTGAACAAAGTTGCAAACAGTTTTTTCTGCACACAGCACCGAAAATTGGAGACGTTGTTTGGCTATATGCCACAAAAACTTCCTTTGCATGACAGCATAAGCTTCCTTGGGAGTAGTCTGTAAATTCCCCGAATAGCCAAGATTGAATGACCAGAGAACTCCCACCCTGGCCCACACTGCATTTAGACCGTTTTGCCAAGCTTGGCTGACCACTGAACTGCCAGCATGGCCCAGGCTGCGTTCAGACTGTTTTGCCAAGCTTGGCTGACCACTGAACTGCCAGCCTGGCCCAGGCTTGTGTTACACCGTAAAGCCAAGCTTGGCTAGACAAGGAACCCCCGCTGAACTGCCAGGCCGGCTAGCCAGGCTGGGGCTAGCTTGCCCCTTGGAGCAAAACGGTGCTTGGGCCGGGAAACTTTCCCCGGCTGCCCAAGCTGGCTCAAGCTTGAACCGGTGAATTGTGCTGCTTGGGATTACTGTAATAAAATTACAGCAATTAATTTACTTTTTGTGGAAATGAATAATCTAATTAGTTATCCTTCTAGGCTGGTGATTTAGTAATTTAATAATTACTTTCAGGAAGTAATTTCGAGATAATTATTCATTACATTTGAAACTAGATGTGTCTCAAATGTAAAGTTCGTTTTAAAGCATTTAAAGAAATAAAAAATATTTTGCGTGGTGAAATGCTGTGAAAGCGACATCAGATCTAAAAAACGATGGCCATCAGAGCTGGAAGCCTTGTACAAAGAACTCGACTCACCCACAAAGGCGGGCTGGAAAATCGAAGGAGGAAAGCTGACGTGTA
Organism: Ixodes ricinus; assembly: GCA_037355805.1. NCBI lineage: Eukaryota > Metazoa > Arthropoda > Arachnida > Ixodida > Ixodidae > Ixodes > Ixodes ricinus. The sequence goes on from JAZHYW010051365.1 coordinate 8,673, forward strand.
AAGACTTCGCTGAAGGCCACGGCTCACAAACTCCAGGCAAGACAAATTCATGGCGACACGTCATCATGAGGATACTAGACTTTGTTTATCCCCAAGCTGAAATTGCGGTGGGAGCTACGAACTCATCAGAACCAATGAACCACCTTCCTTTGATAGCCTGACCCTTCATATTCTCTGCGCGTGGGTGCAAACGAGAGCGTGGTTATGTGACGAAAGATAGACCTGTGATTGTCCCAACGAGGACATAGCTGATATCGCACTGTCAGCTTAGAGATGAACGGCCTATAGGCCACAAGGCGAAGGGCACATCACCAGTGAGGTCAACAAATTTTAAAACCTGAGAGGGCAGGACAAACAGATCCACAGCCTTTTTGCTCTTCCATCAAGCAAGGTCAAACCGGAAGCGTCGACCTTTGTAAACAACAAACGACCGGAATGAAAATTTAATCCCAAATGCCATCAAGGTCCCAGAACGATTCGTGCGTATCCCTTGCCTTGTTAAAGGGATTGTCCGGCCGAAATCGGAAGTACTTAAGTTTTTGCGCTCGTTATATGTCAAGGAAGCCTTCATATAAACAAACGTCATTTTTTTTTTGGTGTGTGATCTCCCCTTCTTAATTAAACTTTCATGAGCGTATGTACGAAAAGGCACCCCGAATTTCGCCAGCGTCAATGGCTGATATCCGTAGCTGCTGCGTGATGTCACAAAACCCAAAGGATTGTCGGAGGGGGGAATAACAAGCGTTGATCGATGGATGTCTTGTATTTGTTTCCCATTATATAGTCTCCCAGGATGTACCCTACTGAAATACCTTTCTTTAATGCAGTTCTCAAGCGTGTGAAAAAGGTTACGCCTTTTAGCAGGATATTACTCGAAAACAGCCATACGCTTCGAACCAACGTATGGCATTTCGCGCAAACACAACTGCGACGGCCACCGATCTAACTAGGAGCGCTTGCAAAGCAAACGTTTTGTGCGCTGCTTAATATTAGTGATGTGCCAACTAGCTCAAATTACCAATTAACTATTGCAAAGCAAAGAAAGCAGATTTTGCCCCTGAAGCGGCACCTAGGTACACGAAGCAATCTGGAGACTGGGTAAACAAATCTGCGGATTCACTGGATCGGTGATGAGGCTGCGGGTCGTCCCCTTGCAGGCGATGTCCGCAGGTCGAAGGCCAACGGCTAATCGTTAAAATGCATATCGTCACTTAGCTTGGACGAGCTTGGTGAATCGTAGCCACGCTCCTTTTCACACTCAGGTCAATCAGAATCGGACTGCACGCGTGCTAAATACAACTTTTGGCATGTTTTCCAGATGGCCTAGCTGTTGGTTTTGGTTTCGCTGCATAATCAAACCGATAGATCCGATTTGGACGAGGAGTGGGTGGACGTGGTTGAATATCGTTGGCGGAGCATCAAACCTAAGCTTTCGAGCCTTCTGTCCGCTTAAAGCTCAGCCGGTAGCTCTCTTCTGTGAGATCATCGCTGCATATGCGTCCTCTCGGTCTTGACGGGAACCCAGTCCCTACGCACGGCGACGATCCATTTTGCTCGTCACTGCACGTCTCGCGAAAAAGTGTGAAACGTCACGTCTCGGCTCGCATGTGCTGCCCGGTTGTTGTGACACCCAACCGCGGCACAAAAATCTTACTTATCCACCAAACAAGGTGAGCGCAACAACAAAAACGAAGCATGCTGCGGTGTTCACTCGCAGGCAAACGACGAAACAGAAATTCCCCTTTATGTTGTAGGACGTCAGAGCTTCAATGTTGCCAAGGAAAGCAGCGTTTACGCTAGGGTGCGACTGGAACAGTATAAATTCAATTACTCATGCAGAGGTGCATATTAAATTCAGATATTGCACGTACGATTCGTCTCGAGGCAATAACAATGATATTCAATTGTTTTCTCGAATACAAAATTGGACCGGACAATCGTTTTAAGCAAATGTATGCCATGATGAAGAGAACAGTGCCCAACTTACGACACTTCTTTAAGTTAAAGTACTTTTTGTAGTCTGAAAAGACGGAAATCGAGCAAAGCAGGAGCCGCTCGCGCTATGCCTCGCTGCCTTTTCTTGGGAAGTTTATTCGCCAATAAGCCTACGAGCAGATCTTGCCACAACTTTGTTGAGAAAGTACACATTTTAGGAAACTGGAGTCATCCCATTCCTCACCTGGCGACATTTTTGACTAGCCCTTGTGTGACAACGGGCACAGAATTCAGCATTTCGGATGTTTGGGAACAATACTCCTTTCGGGGAATGACCGGGAATACATCAACTAGTGCTCTTCGGAAAATAGGATTAGATTGCGTCCGAGGTGGAAGGGAAACGTTTTACGTGGCGACTCCTTGTAAGAACGATATCTCTCAGCCCGACTTAACATAGTGACACGGACTATCCCTTCGAAATCAGGAAGACAGAAACATAACACCCTTCAACTAAGTCCTTAGTTAAAGGATGATATGTTTCTGTCTTCCTTTATGTTTCCCATTGATACAGTTACGGTATGAATTGGAAATGAATAAATTCACCGTAAAATAAACACCGAAACCGATGATTCGACTCTTTCTGTGTCACACCTAATAAAGAAGCTATTCACCATGTTTAACACTTATGTCGTGTGCGCCAGCAAAAGGACTGCTCAGCATGGTTCACTATGAGGCGCATAAGGCTGCTGAGGTGTGAACAGGAACATCTGAGTTTTGGTACATATACTGTAAATAAAATGAGCACGAATTACTGCTCAAGGCATTCAAAGGTAAGGTAAAGAAGTTTTTATTACTTTTGGAAAGTTATTGTAATATAATTCATAAGTTTTATTCTGCTGTAAATTGTAATGTCATTTAATTACATTTCGAAAATAGTTTTGCCATTCTCTGATATGGAGTGGTGACACCAAATATTTACCTTACTGACAGAGAGAGCCCACCCGGACATTTACAGTTTTATTCACTTGATTAAGAAAAATGAGTCTTTCACAAGAATGTATTTGCTGCAATTTGAAAACGGTGGTACCGTACGGGTCAGGGGACACAAGTGGATCACCAAAGATCGCAAACTATCTGAACTGGAGTGTCAGCTTTCTGACGGTGTGATTTCTTTGTTTTACTTTCTGAACAAGGCAAATGCCTTTCAGGATCTCTGAATATTTTGTGCGCACAAGGATTGTACGCCTGAAAATGTAAAACGAAAATAAAGTCCCAGTCGCAGCCCGGATATCCCGGTCTGGCTTATCACGCATAAAGCGTTTTTCTTATCTTGCAAAGTCCGTTGCGCAGAAGCGCTTATGAGCGGTTATTTTCGAGGAGTTGTTTAAAAATGTGGCTAAATTCAAAATACTCTACGTGCACAAGTGTTTAAAAGAAACGCATTGCGTATGCATTAAAAAAATGCATATCAAACTTTTTTTAACAAAAAAGTGTTCAGACTGGAGGTAGAGTCCAGAAGACTGTAAGAGAGAGATGATATGCAAAGGGCGTTTTGCAAATGGGTGGTAACAAGAGGGTTCAAATGCAACGGTTGTTTTGGGACTGGGTTGTGAAGAGATGGGTTAAAATGCAAAGGGTGTGCTGTAAATGAGTTGTAACATCACGGGTTCAAAAGAGAATGGGTTGTTTCGGGCTACACCCGATCCCAGGTAGCACACCGCGTGGGCCGGTATCGGGACTATGACGACCGCTCCTGGTAACAGGATGGCCGCGCCCGGCCATTGGCACCGATGAGCTACCGGCACCGGCCGGCGTCGGGGTTTCGTTTTGCTCACTGGACAGTTGAGCCGTAGAAGTTACAGTGACTGGCCGGCATCAGGTTTTTGCTGTCTTTTTGCTGGCCAGTCTTTCCACTGAAATTTTCGTAAATGGCCGGCATCGGTATTTTGCTGTCTTTGATGACCAGTATTTACATGGCAGTTCAGTAACTGGCCGGCATCGGTATTTTGTTGTCTTTGATGGACAGTATTTACATGGAAGGTGGGAAGGGGAGGGGCGGGGGTTATTGCCTCCCTCCGCCGTATTGTGCACTGGTAAACTAAGAATGTCCATCGCCGAAGCTATAGGTTTGACACTACGGGTAGAGTTGCGTGCGTACTTGCGTGCGGAGAGCTGGGCCAGGCAAAAGGCAGCGATTGATTGATCGAGCAAGCCCGTAGCTTCCGCCGCCCAGTCGTCTACAAACGACTTTATTTTCCGGATTTGTAATCAGTATATAACTGCCAAATATTGGTGCCGTGATGAATTTACCCCTTGTTGATTAATGCATTATAGCATACCACTCCCGCTCGCAAAAAGTGGTGCCCGTGAAATAATTTTTACACCAGCACTTTAAGTAATTTGTCGTGAAATGTCGAGCTCTAAAATATCATTTGCTGTAAATGTGTTTCGGTTGATCCAGCACACGTGCAACGAATTTCACACATCCAGATACACTCAGGCTGCTTCAAGTGGGGAAGCATTTATTATCTTCCTGCTGGTATTTTTTAGAGAATATCAAGGTATTAATTACAAGCTCCTGGGGAAATTTACAAGCATGTCCTGAATTAAGGTATTGTTTCGCCAGTTCATGGAAGGTATATTTTGTTCGGTGTAAATATAAAGCGTAAGACATAGCTCACCCTATATCTGTTTTTTTTCGTTTGGTACTGCCTTTAGCGAATGGTGTAGGTTGTAATTGTTTTTAGTTCTTGCATGATTGTAGTAAGGTGGTGAGGTGGTATTAATTGAACACGTTAAAAATTGTTCACAAAACGTCAAGGAGGCAAGGAGAGTAACACGTAGACCACATGTAATCGCCGAGGTCTATGGGTCTACAAGCAGAGGCCCGAGTGGGACGCGCTGATTCACCTGTTAGCAAGAGCAGATTTTAAAAATATAATTTCCGTGTCAGTTAAGGTAACAAATGAATGGCTAAATCCTAAAGACAGCTCAATCTCTCTCTAAAATTTACGATGGATTGTCACATGCAGTGTTTACACTGCTCGTGTATGTCGTCCATAGAAGAAACGTAAATAATTAGCGGAAACTATGAAAAACACACAAGAGGATTGTTTTAGGCCTTTATTATTCGTAGAATGGGCGACCAATGTGTCCTCGCATCCCTCTGTTACCTGAGTTGCCAGAGAAATAGTTTTTACAGTCATGCATATGGGTAAATTAGCACGTTCCACTTGGACCACTTTGAACCTCTGCTAAAGCTCCCTCCACATTCTTTATTTGTTTCTTCCATAATTTATGTGATTTGGGAGTCTGCACTGGTATGTAATGTATGTATTCCTCTCCTTTATTCCTTGTGTTTTGTGTGCTATTGTTCAAGTTGTTCAATCAGAATGAAATCACCACCTTGCTATATGGAAAGGCTGTTGTTAATTCCAGAATGTCTGTAAAACAATCTACCTGACATCTTTGCCTCACGCCCCGGTTCCTGAAGCTCATGTTCTCAGAGTACAGCCGTTGATTTCTCTGATCCTCTTTTTTTTCTTTTGTGCTCAATAGATCGATTTGCGAGTGTGCACCAGTCTGCGTCCTCCGTGTTCCTATCGGTTTGTCATTGTATTTTTGTGCACTTTTTTCAAGTTGGTCCATGATATTTTTAGTGTATATACTACTCTATTTTCATTTTTATACTTACTGCAGCCTATTGCTAAGTAGAAGTTGCGCATTCACTTTCGCCATCCTGACGTTAGTGTCCTGAGACGGCACAGGATGACAGTCTCCTCTGCTGAAGTTCAGGCCTAATGAAAAACTGCAAAGGCTGTTCATAGTAAGGTGCTGTATATATTGAGCGATATAATAACAACTTATTGCTGCTAGGATTGTTTTTCACATAGACTGTGTTTATGGGCTGGTCTTTAGCAATTCCGATGCCACTCGCGTGGAATGAAACTGTGCAGGGGAATAGCGCATTTCATTCGTAAGCGGAATGCAGAGTTTGGAACAGAAGTGCGCCATTACTCGCATCCAATATTGCTGTGTGTGTTGTATTTGTATTTTGTATTTGTTTATTTAGTGCTCCTAATAATGGCTGAAGCCTTCCCATTCGTGCGCTTGTTAGTAGCAACACACAAACACAAACGAACGCCGAGAGTGGTGAACAGCGCCATTCTCGCCGTTCGCCACCGCGCCCATTGGTTTTCAGAGAAGCTTGCTGTATTGGTCTCTATGGTATTTGGTCATATATCGCACATGGAAACAACCAGGGCGCTGTACTATCGGGGAAAATGAAATGCGAACAGAGGAGCGCGTGGCTTGCCGTACAGGCTGCGCCACCTGGAAGTGAGCCTAGGGCGAGGGCGCATGGCCTACTCCGATGTGTTCACGCCCTTCGCTCGGCGCTCCCCAAGCTTCGGCAGTGCGCCTCTCAGTGCGCTGAAAGCTATCACCGCTATTCTTTGCTGGCTCAGCGCGTGCGGTGCGAAGAAGCTCGGCCCACGCGCCGAGCAGACAAAGATATCGGCGACAGCTTCCAGCGCACTCGAGAGGCGCACTTCCGAAGCTTGGGAAGTGCCGAGCGAGGGCGTGAACACATCGGAGTAGGCCGCGCACCCCTCGCCCCACTTACCAGGTGGCGCAGCCTGTACGGCACAGCCACGCGCTCCTCTGTTCGCATTTGATTTTTCCCGGATAGTACCTACAATTCAATACTTGCTTGAACACACCATGTAGCTGGTCAGCACTTTCAGAGTCATTTGACTTTGCAAACATGAATAATGACATTGGCATGTTTGTCATGCCAAGCCCTGTCAAACCTGTTCCGAACTTTGATCTCCACGAGCCATACCCATCTAAAACCGAGACTGTGGTAAAGTTAAGGATGGCAATAAGAAAAGAAGAGGCAAGGTCTCAATTGAGACCTTGACTCTTCTTTTTCTTGTTGCCTCTCCAAATACCTTCAACTTTTCCAACCACAGTCTCAGGTTTTAAGATGCATACTATTCACCAGCTCGCCTGCACACTGACCGTCTTTTGCTCACAGTACCATCGTTTCTGTTGTGGTGGCACCGGCAGACTCTATACTTGTTTCTGCTTCAATCTTTGTAAGAGGGACGCTGGTATTTTGATCCTACTTATCTCTGGTGTACTAGATAGCACCATATTTAAAGAGCTAGAGCGGTTTTCTGTAGTTCCATTGATATATATTTCAGCTTTTAAGTTATTTGTTATTTGGCTTGTAAATTTACAAGCTTATCTAGATTGAAGGCAGCAAATATCCTACCAACAGTCCTGGTACACGTCCGAAGAATATTGCCATTAACATAATTAACCCAACCTCTCATTTTTATTCCTCAGTGCCTCTAGCGAATTGTGCATCCTAGGATTGCTTTTTTCACATAATCTACAGCATATTTTCCTCCTTTATACTCAGTGCAACCCTCGCCGAACAGAAGGTAGCATCCACTAGGCCGATTCGTTCCTCCATCACCAGCTGAGTCGAGGTTCAGGTCCATGGCAGTCTGCAAAGTGTTGTTGATGGTAAGGTGACTTATATATAGAGCTGTGTCCTAAGTAACAATTTAAAATGCACTTCGTTTTGTTTTTTTGTAAAGTGAAATTTGCATGAGCATACTTTCAATGTGAAACCTTACCAAGCCTGTTCTGAACTTTCATCCTCTTTAGATTTCAATACAGCCGTTTCTGCTGCACACACACACTGCCTACTTCGGCCAGGTAGAGACTGGATCCATATGAAGGTAAACAGGTGATTATCAACTGCTCAGTGCTGTCCGTGGTTGCGTTCTCTCCTTATGAGACGACTTACCACGCTTGGTTTGTAAGGCATTTGAAAAGGAGAGCAAGTCAGCTGCTGCATGATGCTCCCAGTACTGAGCAGTCGACGATTGGTTGTTCACTTCATATAGATCATGACTGTACTCCAAGCTCGGCAAGCGGGAGACTTATCTGACTCAGCCTAGCTGTGGTGTGCTGAGGGGTATGTGTAGAGCTTAGTTGACTTGCGTACACACAGTGGCTGTGCGGTATAAAACACGGCCAATTGGCAACTTTAACGCAGTCCTCGTGTAGGCCCATCGATGCTTTGGTTTGGCGTGCATGTTATGTGTTCACAGTTCGCGTCCTGGCTTACCGACAGTCTTAGCTGTCTGCAAAGAGTGAGTGTGAAACGTGCCAGCAAGTCTCTAAAGCAGTATGCAGTGCAATGTTGGTGTATTGTGGAAGCGAGGGAGAAGACACTGCGCGTTTTGGAGTTGTGGCTGCGACATAGACATTAGATAGATTTAGCTGAGCATTTTACGCTCTGTTCCGCTCAGCAGGAAAGCACCTGCATGCGCACAACGCTCGAGTCAGCAACGACCAATCGGAGCGCAGACGTCGATGGAGCAGACAATTCCTGCACCCCGATGGCAACCGCCGGCTGAGCATTATGCGCATGCCTGGTGGCTTTCTCGCTTAGTGGCTGAGTGGAGTGGGCCGTAAATAGCGCTCAGCTAAAACATTTTCTGATAGGGGCGGCTGACGCATGGATATTTCAGGCAGAGGGATGGCCGACATTGCTCCCAGACATGTACAAGTTACTAAAAAAAACAATTAAGTTAAGTTACTGAGTATTGACATCAAAAGTAATTTGAGTAGAGTAGAAATTACTCAAATAGAAAGTGATTGAGAAAATTACTAATTGCCGTAAAAAAGTAGCAGATTACTTTTGAAGTTACTTTTCTATATTTTTTACGGTAAAAAGAAAGTACAGAGGTTTTGATCCGTTGGCGAAATTGTGCTAGCCAAGTATGAATCGGCTTGTTTTTTCACAGAAATGCTTTAATAGCTGGTTCTGCTTCTGCGTGCCTAATTGTTTTGTACTTTCTTGTTTGTTTGGTCAATGATGTACTGCGAATGTGTCATTTCTACATTGAGGTTTAGCACTGTCTCAACTTGATTTTTTAGACAGTGTTTGCTTGTTTACAGTGTTTCCTAAAGTACATCTAAAAAAGCACTTGAAGTAAAGTACAAAGTAAATAAGAGGTTATGTACTTCAAGTAGTAAGTACACCGGGTGAAATGTACTTGAAGTAACGCATACAAATACAATATATTACAAGGTAAAGTGCAAGCACTTTTAACACAATCTTTCATGATGCCCTTTCATTCCCTATACAGTGTTCTTTTAACTGATATGCTTTGCTCCAGGGGTAATCGGAGGTGCATCAGTTTTTTACGGAGATGGCAGCAAATATTGCATAAGGTCAAGTCGCCACAGACTTGTTTTACTCTCGCTGACGAGATATTTGACACAATCAAGTTATAATTTGTGCCGGTCTTATAGCCGCCATTACTTCACTCAGAGAAATGACCAGATGACGTCTCGAAAGAGCGCGTTTTCACACGACGATACGCCATTTTTCGTTTTCAAATTCGGGGAATGTACATTGAAGTGGGGAGTTTTAATTTCCTCGGAAAGTACATGTTCAGAGAATTTACTTCAAGTAAAGTACAAGTTTTCTAAACAGTATGGACTTTAAGTACCATGTACGTACATAGAGTACTTCCCAACACTGCTTGTTTAATATTTTTTATATAAAAACGTTTGGGGAATTGTTAAGGTTTCTCAAACGATCTTCGAATCTTTGAAGATCTGCATATTCTGAGTTTTGGGAGCAAAGGCAACGCAAAAAGGTAATCATGGCGTTGCCCTTTAGCACGCGATTGTTCGAGTACAGCACAAACTACGGGAGCACCAGATGAGTTTAAGAGAAGGTGCTGCATTTTGTTGCCTCCTTTGAGTAAGGATGCAGTGTGTGCACCTCCTGTAGTGGGCGAGAGTTCCTACGTTTGGGAGAAGCAAGGACCAGCCCTTACTTCAAATGGGCCAAGTCTCCTTGAACTTCGGGACGCAGAGAAACGCCAGTCTTCGGCGCGCATCCCGCAGTTATTTGGCCTCTCTAGCGTCGAGTCTTTTCGCTCCCCGCGCCTCATAGCAGTGTTGTTGCGGGGGGGGGGGGGGGCTCATGAAAACATTGGGGGGGGGTTGGATTCTCCAACCTATTTTCTCCCCCTCGCCATATGGTTCCCCCTCTTTGCAAATATCAGCTGATCTTCCAACATCTTATCTCTTCTGTGCACGAATGTTTGTTCATAGGCAAAACAACCACTAAAATTCAAAGGCAATTTGTAATTTGAGTAGAAGTTACTGAGGAAAAGTAATTGAAGTTAACTACTAATTACCGAAATAAAAATATAATTGAAAGTTACTAAACTATTCAAAAAAGCAGTTAAACTACAGTAACTTGAGTAGAGTAGTTGCACTACGTACAAGCCTGATTGCTCCTATCAATTCTCAGTATGAGCAGCTGCTCATCGTAATACGGAAATTATTCAAACTTCCTCTACCCCTTTCTGACAGGTTTTGAGACATGTGCTCCTGGCAGTATTGTTGGGCTAGACATTATTATACCAAAATCCACTACAATAAATTCTAAGAGGATGAAGTCAGTTGCCCCAGAGCTTGTGCAAAACTAAATCTGGAACGCATTCCTCCTTCCTGTTTTCCACTGTATTCAGTACCTTGTCTCAGTATGTGATGGATCTGCGAAGAAAATTGACCAAATAAACAATATTACTTAGAAAATAGATGTCCCCTACATATTAGCCTGCATCTACCAACCATTGTACACTGCCTCACTACTGATTTTGTATGTTTCAATTGATTTGCCTGAACTGTTTACGCCTGCAGACACCTTAATGATGATCACGAGGTAATGTTTCTTGTCGTGTGATGTCATATGTCTTAAAGTAAGTGAGGCTTGTGGGCATTTTCAAGGGCTATGGGGCATGGCGATGGTAAACACTCAATGTTAGTTTGATGGTGGAGGTTGCTAATATATAGTGGTTTGTGTGTAAGTCACTATTATTTATTTCATGAAGTCTGCAGATGAGTTTTAGTCATCAAGTTGCCATTATGGGGGAACACGGGGAGTCATACCCTGCAATACATTATATGTTTACCTGCGTCTATCCAATCTCAGAAGCTTGTGTGCAACAATGAGCTTAGTGAATGAAGTGCTGCGACATTTCAGCCAAATTGCGCCATGAACAAAAGTCTGCTACTTCTCGTGCCAAAGCGTCATTTTTGCTCACACTTGCGCCATAACTGCGCCAAGATAGGCTTAAAGCAAAATATGAAAATAATGTAATATTGGTCGCCCCTAATATTTAGAAAAGTAGAAGGAAAAGAATGGTACGAATATATTTCACGGCGTCTTGACTCGCCATATACTATGTTTCATCTTAGGCCTGAGCACAATCGAAAGTTTGAATGCATACAACCTCGAACACCCATAGTAAAAGCCAGAGTGACGGGGCATTCACTGCACCCGCTTGGTTTAGCCGATAAAAAAACACGTGCCGGAAGATGAATGCCATGATGTCGCGCTTTTATGCTGTTTAATAGGTCCCACTGGCTCGTAGAATCGGCTGTAGCGTCGACTTCAGGTGAAACGGAGTATAGGGATTGGTCGTCAATCGATCTGGCCGGTCGATGCGCTGGCCAGTTGGTCGTCGACATCGTCTAAATGACCAGACGATGTCTGCGAGGTCAGGAACTAAAAGTCTCGAGAAAACTTTGCAAAATAGTAGGATGGTGGTTTACTGTGATAAGACAGAACCAGGATCTTGTGCTCCTGGTGAAATCCCTCAATTATCATGTCTGCCACATGCCTTCGTGGCGTGACTACAGAGTACAGTGGCACTCGCGCCGCTCCCGTCAACCTTCACTACATCTCACCGCACGTTAGCGTGAATGCGCCGGACTTCACCGCTTTGCACCGGACTACTAGGAGCAGCGGCTAACCTGTTGGAGGCTTAGCGCAATAGGATAGAAATTCATTCTCAGGATTATTACAGATCAACCTTCTTTGTCTCCATTGCAGATTAAACTCTAATAATAATTTAAAAAATGAAACAGCCAAAAAAGAGCAAAGAAAAAAAAGCCACAAGTCCCTATCTTAAAATATATACGGTTGTTCTTGTGCAGCTGTCGAATGAACGATCAGCGAACCTTGTTTTAACTCTGGTTCCAACGCCGCTGAAAAGCAGTGTCACATTTAAAGCAATAGTGTAGGCTTTCATAATATTTGTCAGTGGTTGTTTTTGTTGTTTATGATAGTAGAGTTGCGAGTTTGGCAGGTTTATAAAACTTGGGGGATGCGGTTTTATTGGTTTAGCGGATATGCTGGTTTTTGCAGAAATTATATTTACAGGCCAATTAAACTGCCGAGTGTAGAACGTGAATGGGAGGGAGGCTTCATCGCAACTGAGGGGTTGGGGTATGATTTATATTTCAACCATTTTAGTAAACATTTTAAATAGACCCCGCTCTGACCAGAGCCTTATTTAATAAAAGAAGGCTATCTGTTTCTATTGCAACTTATTTATTTTATGTACAAAATGTGATAAGTAATAAGCTCCAGTATCAAAGGGGAACTGGCAATCATTATCACAGACGAACCCATTTAGATATGCACTCACTTTTTAATTTTTTTATTTGCATTTGCTCCAAAAGCGTCAGAGGCTGCTCCATACCAATATTTTGAATGCTGCAGAACCTGCTACAAAAAGTTCAAATGCTGCTTCCATCACTGTGAGATGTATATGTCAAGGTTATGATTTCTCATAGTCTCGGTAAGACTAATGAATCGCTATATTTACCTAAAAATGCTGGGTATGGATATCAGGGACTGCGCACCTGTGGTGACGAACGACAATGTTAAACTACAGGCCGAGTACTCCGTCAGGCTCTCCCGTCTCTCGACATGCCCTTTTGAATTAAAATAGATGAATAAAACAACCCTTTTTCTGAAGTGGGCCTTTTCCATGCAAATAGCTGACATTGATTATGAAATAACTGGACCCTTTTGCCCCTCGGTCAACCAGTGTGTTGTTACAGGTGTGTCCCTTAGGGCAATCGAAGCATTTTTGATGGGGATATAGTTTCCAGGATTGAAAGTAAAATAAAGACAATTAGTTCATTAGCTACAAAATGTTTCCCATTTACATGGGCTGCTTGTCTCATCCCCCTCGCCCATGTTTGGAATTTCTGGATTATTACGTGCAGCTGGTATTGATTTACCCTGTCATTCTACTGTGGTGTCGATTCTTTTTACAGGTGCTGTAGTAAAGGATTCGCCTTCCCGGTTCCATGGTCGGAAAATTTCCTAGGCCCGTGACATGCAACCTCTTTCATCCATCGCACACTTCTGGGGGCAAGCCCATGATTACAAGCCGAGCTGTAGCTTCACTGCAACTCACAATGAACAATTACGGTAACAATTTTGTATGTTCCATTTATTACCCATGTATGAGTGACAGATGGATGTGGCAGCTGCTTTACCAAAAAGGTGTATACTTATGTCAGCAATGTCCTTTCATGCACAGTGCAAAATAATTGTTTACACACATTATTTGTTAAAATTACCCAGTGTTGCACGGAATGGCGTTTCAATGAACGGCGTTCCTGGAACGCGTATCTTTTAGGAGGAACGAAAGAACGCCGCCGTTACATTTCGCATCGGTGGAACTGGAACTGGAACTCGTTACATTTTTACTGGAACGGAAAAAGGAACGGCGTTCCTTTTTTTCGTCCAACGGTGTCATTTTATTTCATTTCTAAAAGGGAAATTCTAAAAGTATAAAAACAATATTTTTACGAAGACCAAGATTTTGTTAACTTTTCGGTTACTTATTTTAAGGTTTATTTTGTGTGATCCTCGCTTGGTAAAAGTCGGGTACAGGTGAGCAAGTGGACATCGATTCTTTTTTCAGTGCCCGAGACTGCACTACAAAAAGCAAAACTTTTAGTCAAAGGAAAAGACACAGAAAGAGGAACGTTCCAAACTAAGCTATTATCTTTGCTTCCACGAATCCTCATACACCCAAATATCTAAGGCCGACTACAACCATCACTGAACTTTCAAAAAGAGATCTACAGATACAACAAAAGAAAAGGTTACCAGACATCGAATACACCCTTGTATCCCGAATTTTGGACACTTAAAGGATACACAAACATTAACCTTTATTCATCACCTGCTTGTCCCCCGCCTTCAAACTGAATAACGAATCCAGCCTTCATTAAGAATGACTTGTAGTTTTCAAAACTGACCTTCCAAAAGCCCTACGCCTTTTCTCATTTGCTCGTGTTGCGGACAACAACATTCAGAAGCAACTGCTGTTAAGTTCGAACAAGGGACTTTGCTAGATTGAAGCTTTTGAGGTTGTTGTAAAACGCTCGTGCAATGTAAAGGTAACACTACATTTCGCTCGTTTGAACCCCCACCATAAACATGTACATGGTTAAAAGCTGAGAGGTTTAAAGGTGAATATATTACCAAATCAAACCCTGCTATAAGAGTGGTAACTTCAGCGAGTTGGTGATGCATTACAACCAAAAAATCCCAACAATTAGACGACGGACGAGTGAGAGGAGCGCACACAACAGCGCTTGTCGCGTACATTCCTCCTTCGTCTAATTTTTGAGCTTTTTTTGGTTGCAAACCCTGCTTCCACCTGTTTCCCTCTCCTGGTTCTCTTCCATCACGTCATTAAAATTCGTATCCTCCCGTTTGATGGGATAAATAATAAAAACCATTTTTTTTTCAATTTATCTAAGTATGGTATTCAGCAAAATACAAATGTAACGTTTATGTAACGATACGTTTCATTTTTTTAACTGTCACGGAACGAATTCCTTTTTCACATATGAAACTAGTAACGGGAACGCGTTCCAAAAATAAGAAGGAACGAGGAACGAACTTTCGTTCGTTTTTTGAGGAACGTGTACAACACTAATTACCCTTGTTATGAACTGCATCATTTCTATTCACGTGTGAATTGCACAGATCACCAAATGTTAGCCCGTAAAACAAGACCGGGAACTGAATGGCTTTAGCCCGCTGGCCTGGGGTCTTGCTGGTATCTTGCGGTACTGCTGGTAGCAGGGTGTCGAGCCGAACCCGAACCCGAACCGAAAACCGGATCAAACCGTTATTTTTGGCCGAACCGGAACAAAACCGAAACCGAAATCGAACGCTTCATATTGAACCCGAACCGGAACGAAACCATAATCTGATATGGCGGTTACCGGTTCAACGAAAACGGTTCAGGGCCAATTGTGTCAATAATTGGTCTAAATGGGAAAAGTTGACAGCGTATTTGTTTTATGTTGCCAAGAGTAGTCCTACATACTGTGAGACATTTTTACATTTCGTTTTTATTGCATACGTAATAAAAAAAAAAGCATCATCGTCTGGAGAGTTTTAACTTTAGTTTGTTTCTTGGATTGACCCTGGCGGCGCGGTAGCGGCGGTGGTGATTTCAAAGCACCGCTTGGCTGCGAAATGTCAGTGTGTCGGAAAGGATTGCACCACTCTAAGCACGCAGGCCTACGCGTCCGCGAATGTTTGACCTCAAGATGGACCGCAGCTGCAGTCGATGAGCCATTTAGCCAGTCGATCACCGATAGCGCACCACGTGTACTTCCGCTTGCGAGCAGCGTGTCGACACGCTGAAGGAAGGTGGGTACGCGCTGCATCGGAAGTATAGTTTGTAGGGTCGCCTGTTGTCTTTTTCAATGACAAACAATATTTTCTTCAACGTGTTCGGAGTGTTACCTTACAAAAAAAGAAAGAAGAAAAACATGGGCCGTCGGAGACAACGTTACTCGGCGATGATTCGCCGACGTGCCGCGCCCTGGAAGGAGGCCAGCATGTCGCCTGTTCAAATATGTTCTCATTTTTGTTTGAAGTCCTCTTTCATCGTCTTCAACTGAGCATTCGAGAAACGTTGTTCGCTGTGGTGGCATTATCAGAACTTCGTTCGGTGGCTGACAGTTTCAAATGTGAGTACTGGTGTTATGTTGCACGTTTTGGACTCCCAGGAGACAAGGAGAAGCAAGTGACGTCAACAACGCTCTTTGGATGTTGATTGGTGGAGTCGCTGATGACGGTATCTGCAGAAGGCAGAAGATACGTTCATTCACACCTACGTCACTTCCTTCTCCCTAGTCTTCTGGGAGTCCAAAACGTGCAACATAGCCCCCGCCCCCCCCCCCCCAGTTCGAATATTATGACAGACTTAACGTTTACAACCCATGCTATGTAAGTGGTTCTGAGTCCATCAGACCGGGTCATTTGCATAGAGCGTTGTTTGCGATAAAAAGTCAAAGTGACTAGACAAAGCATTGCCACGAGATCTTTAGAACAGCGTTTTTCCGCCGGAACCCGAAGAGCTGTTGGCACTGTCAAGATGTAGTCTCATTTCATTATACGTGTGTGCTTACGTGCCCGGTCATTGACACGTCGGCCAGTCTGGCTGATGTATACACGAGCACAGCTTAACGGGATTCGATATACTACCCCAACTGCGCACTCGACGTCCCTGCTTCTCTGTTTTACGACACATTTGTTTCCTCTCGTTCCTCTGTCAGTCACTTAGGGGCATATAGCTGTGACATCTTACTGGGTGCCGAAAACAGGTAGCATGTATAAAAAACACGTGTATGCAGAGCAAAACAAACAAAACATTATAGAGGGCAAGCAATCCAGCTAGATACCTTTTTACTGTTCACAAAATCACAGGCCAGCATGCGATTTTCACAGCTCAGCACGTGCGTGTTTGTCGCTTCGGAAAGTGAGCAAAGCACGTGCTATACGCCCGAGTACTAAAGATGGCACCGGCCACAAGCTCTTTTTCAGAAAGATCTATAGACCCATCACGAAAATACGCCCTCTTCTGGCAGAGTTTGAAATAGTGCACAGCTGCATGCGCAAAAGACATCATAAAGATGGAAAGCCGATCGCTTATATATAGTTCGCTTAAGAACAGTAATATACAAGTAATAGCCTTGCCACATTAATGGTGTCTTTTGCGCACGTCACTGTGCAGGGTTTTTATATCTACCTGAAGAGGGACTAGTGTTGAGATGGGTCTATTGCAAGTATCTCGTACCCAGAAAAGGCCGTAGGAAGTCCTTGGTCAATATTCAAAAGTTAGGAACGGGTTCGAACCGGTTCGCGCTCATTAAAACCGGTAACCGGAGTGATATTATGTGCGCTACCTCAAACCGGAACCGAACCGGAACAAAATACAATGCTACTGAACCCGAAACCGAACCGAACCAAAATAATGACCGGTTCGACACCCTGGCTGGTAGTACGCCGGGGATTTGTTTTGGCAGCAGCCCGGGATCTCGCTGGGACAAAAAATACCGGGAATTGTATGCCTTGAGGCCGCTAGCCTGGGGTCTTGCTGGCATCTTACCGTATTACTAGTACTACGCTGGGGATTTGTGCTGGCAGCATTCCGAGAACTCACTGGGACGCCCAGTGCCGGACATCCCAGTGAGTCCCAGTCACTGGCCAGTGACTAGCAATTTCACTGGCCCGTTATCGCCCCGTGGGGCGTTTCCAGCGTCGCCCCAGTAGGATCTTACCGGCGGACCGGTACAGTTACATTCCCAAACCCGCGAGTTCGTCTACTTAGGATGTCACAGCTTATTTATTTAAGCATGAAGTAGATTGTCCTTTAACAAATGAAGTGCTAAGCCTTTTTGGGGACAAGTATTTCTGGTTTCTAATATTCAAAAACAATACTTCAAAATTAGGAATTCAAAAATTTACATCAAATTTAAGAATTTCCAGTGCGCCTTAATGTAAGAAGGTAAGTTGTTGTTTAATTATTAATTTACTTATTTACATAATTAATACCGGTAATACAATGAAGTATTTCAAAGTCTCTATAAAAACTGTGAACTTGTTAGAATAATTTCTTTTTTACTTTCGCTTTTTGCAGCCTTCAACTGTTTATATTGTTGGATGGTTTAAAACCTATTTTTTGTCATTTTAACTGCTGTTGAATATAAATGTGTCTGAGAGCTGGTCAAGCTATCTATTGCGGCTCTTTTTCTCGGCCTTCATCATCATATGAATGGGAAATAAATATATATATATATACGTATATACATATTTTTATTTTATATTTCTAGCTTGTCTCGTTGTGTCGTTTTATTTGTATTTGTCAGTAGACTGTTATTAATTTTTATTTATGCGCATTATGCACATAACTTGTACATATTACCGAGACTGTAAAACACAAAATATATATATTTTATATTTTACGACAGCTTGCTTAACGAATTGTGTAGGTATTTTTTATCAGCTGTTCCAAAGTAAAAAAAGAAAACTAAATTATAACACATTCAAATATATTATCGTCTTACCCTACTTGGCGGCCAATAGGAACAACATTACTTCTACAATTGGGCAGTTAATTAATGGAGGATAAACCATAAAAGTAAAATCATTTCGATTTTTTTAAATTTCGATTTAGGTGGAAACGATACGTCGTGGAGTGGATAAACATTATCGGGCTAAAAGAAACGTAAATGGATAGTATTTCTGAAACACAGCATTATCTCTAAATCTGTATCGCGATAGTTCTCTAATTGTTTTTATTTTTACATATTGAAATGCACTTACTGCAAAAACATATCTAAAAAATAAAAACACTATCCCTGGCCAATCTATCTTGTTATGGATCTCAGCATATTCCGCCCCCCCCTTCCCCCGCCTCTCCGGCTGTCCCTCGAAAACTATATTTAAAGCATTCTAGGTATCACGATTAGCAATGGGCTCTAGAAAATTACACGATGAAATTATGGTGAGACGCCTTACGCTTAATGAACTGCCAAAGGGCTGCAAAGATGTGTGTACCTACTGAACAAATTATATGAATTTATTTCTGATATGTTTATTAAACACCTTTTTCATATCAGAACTTATTATTTCATATCACTTTCAGCTAGGCTAGGTGGCGCTAAGTACCTCACAATTCATGTGCTACAAAAATTATTTTTATTTGCTCACGCCACCACGTAGATACATTATGCATACCACTAGCATCAGCTGAAGACATAGATTGAGCAATACACGGCACAACAAACTTGAATGCAACAGCACACCCGACAACTGCTTCTCAACTCTGCGCTTCCGCCTTTTATACTGGTCGTTTTGAAGGTACGGATTTCCTCGGTGACCACATTAGCAATAAATATTATTCTCAACATGTCAATTTATTTTCAGTAATGTCATACCTTGAGAGTATTTTGAACGGCTCAGGGGATGAACCTTTTAGTAAAAAGTAAACGCTCATGCCGTAAATATTTACAAGCCAATAAATCAAGCCGCTCCACTGCGGTTCAAAGCCACGTTTTCGCTTGCCCGCGCGGCACGTCGTATACTGAAAAACATTAGATGAATGTATTTCTGATATGTTTATTAGAAACATTGCAAATTTGGATATGAATGTATTTTTGATAATCATTTAAATCACACATGAACTTGTATGCTGCATATCAGTTGCTATTCGCGTCTCCAGCCCGCCGCTCGCCCTCCCGCGGCGGAAACGGGAAGCACTCTAGTGAGGGTCCCCCGATTGTCCTGCTAAGCGGATATGGCGGAACTGCTCGCGATCATGGCTCGCAAAATGTCGTTTCCGAATGCAAACAACACTCTTCAGTGTCCCAACGTAGTGCTGCAGCCAGTGTGGTATTGTACCTTACTGGAGAGTTTTAGTATTGCGTATCGAAGCAAACGCAAGCGGTGTGCGTTAGCTCTAGAGTTGCGTGCCCCACGTTGTGCGTGCGCCTCATCGCCATGCGCCATCCAAAACCGCAATTTTGGGCTCTGCGCACGCACAGTGTGGAACACACAAAGCTAACGCAAACGCACAGGGCTTGCGTTCGATCGTATACGCAATGTTAAAACTCACTACTGTTTCACCGGCTTCCAACGCCAACGAAACGTGCTGCAGTGAGAAGACGTGCAAGCAGGTAGGCGTTCCTTCGAACTGGAAAGGCTGAGATTGGCAAAACGACGGCGAGCAAATACAAAAGAAAATAAATGTTATAAAAAAACTAGTAACTAAAAAAAATATTTTTTTTGTTTTTTTTTATTTTTGGGCATTTGGTCTGGAAGGATATTGGCGGCGACTTTGGACGTTTCGCCGATTGTCGAAAGTCGCGACTTTGATAGCACAATATACTTTACCCACAATTAATATAATTTTATATGGATTTCTCACATTAGCTAGAATCTTTTCATTGATTTTACACTATTTTTATTTTATTTGTAATTAAAAATGCTGCAATTGGCACCAGTCATGATAATTAGCACACTTTTAATTGTCATATATCTTCGCGCATTTTAAATTAGATCATAAGAAACAAATATATTAGAGCTTGAAAAATTACTTATTCAAATATGTTAATTTTAACATCATTATTAATACAAATCGCGGCAATATATGCCTCCAATTAACGCCAAGATCACGAGAATACGCTATTTAACCATAATAGTCTTTCCAGAAAGGTATAATTTTGTTTTCTTTTTAGCATATGAAAAACTCTGACATCGTTATCAAGATACACAAACAGTCAAACACTGGATGTAATACGAAGCTCTACGCGTCACGCGGTGCTATAAAACACACACACACACACTTCAGCTGTCTGACTCGGATCCCATCTTTGGGTTGTTGCAGTGAGAGCAGCGTTTATTAATTTATGCGTTTCGTGGACATATTGTAAAAAATTTGAATTATTTTCTTATTTTTGTGCTGGAAATAATGTTAAACCAATTAATCATCTAAACAATCAAAAAACCATTAAAAGGCCCGCAGTTCATTATTTCCCATGACAATTATCTGAGCGCGAAAAAGGCAGCGAGAACGCACAAATATCAGCACTGATTTTTTCAACAACTACAAATATCAGCCTGGATCGAACATGTATGTCACAAAATAAAGTTTCCGCGAACAACTTTTCTAAGTAAATAATTACGATGTGTGACACATCTTGAGTCATGAAAGAATCGGAAATTAAGACCTATATCGAGAAATTAAATCCAAAATAGAGGTAAGTTTCGGTTTCGCTCCAGAATTAAAATGCGCATCCTTCCGTAAATAATACTCTAAACATCGTTCTTGTTTTCAGGTTAAAGACGTGACCTGCGCTCATAACACCCTAGCTTCCTCGTATTACCAGAAATAATTTATGTCGCTCAGTGAAGCCAGCACACTAGACAGGCTCAACAGCGGTACGCAACTCTGACCCTCACTAAACCCGCCATCTTGGAAAATGAGTGGCGCCACCTATAGTAAGTTGGAGTCGCGAATATGTTGCATATCAGTTCTCATATGTCGCATATGGGTCATTCCATGTCAAACGTTCCAGACATTGCGCTCAACCCGTCCCGATCTCAAAAAAAGAAAAAAAATTATGGCCTTTTTGTTGCTAATGTTTGCAGCCATGGCCTGAAATATTTTTGTCGAAAAAAGTTTTTGATGACGTGAGCGTGGTTTTAACTTTTAAAAACAGCGTGAAACTAGGCATCACTCAAGAATTGGTGAAAAATCAGCGTTTTAGTAAAACACTCAACAATATTTTTTTCTTGAATTTGCACGGCTTTCGACTTACAACGTGGTTGGGCTTGTAAAGTTTTGCTTCATTTAAATAATTTTTTAAGAAACTAAAATAATTTGAAACTTTTAACATTTTTGTTATTTTATCAAAAAATATGTAATTGTTACCGGGACTTAATAGAACTTTTTACCAGCTGCCCTGCAGGTATATAATCTATAAAAAAAATTTAAAACCGCTCAATTAAATATCTCGCAGTAAACAAAAATCCAGAATTTGCAAAAAAGTGCGTTTTGTCGCATAAACAGCCGTTTATTTCACCCTGAGGTGGTCCAAGTAAAAATACAAAATATGGTATGTTTGGAAGAACGATCGATAATCCTTTGATTCTGAAAGTTTAATCAAAGCAATTTTTGTTGAAAGCGAGAAGACAATTTTTTAAGTTGAACTCTCGCACCACAATCCGGCGTCGCTTCTTAACGCCTCTTCGCCGCACAGCACGCCACCTGGACGATAGCTAACACGATTAGGTCCAAAGAAAGAGCCGATTTTCTGCCGCTTCCCCTTGTCCGTCTTTCCGGCTGCAAGGGAAGAAACGTCGGGCATCGTGTAATAATCTGAGGTGCCGCCAACGCGTAGCAATAGCAGGCCCGTTGTGCCCTTTGTACCCGAGGGCGGATCGAAACGCTATTTCTAATTCGGGCGTCATCAGCTGACGAGGACTTCTCCTAAAAGGGAAACGCGATAATATGGGCGCGAAATCTAGCTGTCACGCATACGGCAGTGAAAAGCGGAACTATTCAGCAACGCAAGAATTATCTGTTTCATAGCCGATTTAAACACAAATGAGGCGTGAGCCTCTAACTGCGGGCATTCGTTAACACCACATCGCCTCGTTGTTTGAGATTGCCCGTTTATGGGGCTTTTGTGTTGCTTTCTAAATCTGTCCTGACGTCGAGAAGAGAGTGTGATTGCGATATGTACGTAAAAACAGCTAGCTTACTAGTGGCATGCTCTTACCTGGCAGCGCTAAGCATTTGATGATATCAAGACAGTGGAAGACCACAGGAGGACACAGCCGCGCAAAACGGTCAAAATAGAAAAAGCCACCAAGCAACAAGAGTAGAAAAAAGCCTCTTCCCACAAAGATGTACCCGACATCTCGAGGTCCTGCTGTCTACCTGCGTGCGCACACCGTGACACCGTCGCATGCTTTGTCGGGCTCGACGGTGGCGTGCTGTGTACAGAAGAGGCGCAAGGCACGACGCAAGGTTGCGGCGCGAAAGCCCAACTTCAAAATGTTTTTTTCCTCTTTAGAACAAAGATGTTTTAATTAAACTTAAAAGAACAAAATGAAATAAACTCTTTTGTAGAAGTCATCATGTTACGTATTTTTCTTTGGGCCACCTCAAGGCAGAATTGACGGTTCTTTAAACGACAACACGCAATTTCAAACATATTTAGTTTTTTTCTTTCTGCAAGATATTTAGTTGTACGGCCTGAAACCTTTTTTGTGTACAGTATACCTACAGGGCTGTCAATAAGGGTATTTACAGTCGCGTGCAGCAAAGCCATAGTATGTAACCAAACTAAAAATGTGCTAAAGAGCTCATATATTCCTTGTTTTTTTAAAACTGCTTCGAGCTACTAAATTTCATGACCATGATCCTTATTACATAGAAATCCAAATACCGTATGGTTTTTCGGCAAAAATATTCCAGTGTTCCGTAAAAAAATCTGACTTTTCATCAATTATTGAATGACTCCTAGTTCCAGCACCCTTTCACTAGTTCGAACCGCCATCACCCCATGAAATTTGTTTTTCGTCAAAAAAATATGTTGGAGAGGCACCACAAACGTTGCGGTGAAGACCCATCAACATTATTTTAGGAATCGGGGCTGGCCGTAGGACCTTTGGCATGGCATGGAGAAGTCCTGCACACTTGATGCTGCGCGTCGTTTAAGCATCGCGTTTCGAGCCGCCCTCGGGTACAAAGGGCACAACGGGCCTGCTATTGCTACGCGCTGGCGGCACCACCGATTATTACACGATGCCCGCCGTTTCTTCCCTTGCAGCCGGAAAGACGGACAAGGGGAAGCGGCAGAAAATCCGCTCTTTCTTTGGACTTAATCGTGTTAGCTATCGTCCAGGTGGCGTGCTGTGCGGCGAAGAGGCGTTAAGAAGCGACGCCAGGTTGTGGTGTGAGAGTTCAACTTCAAAAAATGTTTTCTCGCTTTAAACAAAAATTATTTTGATTAAACTTTCAGCATTAAAAGATTATCGATTTTTCTTCCAAACCCACTATATTTTGTGTTGTTATTTCGACCACCCCAGGGTGAAATAAACGGCTGTTTATGCGTCAAACGCACGTTTTTGCAACTTCAGGATTTTTGTTTACATCGAGATATTTAATTGCACGTTTTTAAACATCTTTTTTAAAAAATATATACCTGCAGGGCAGCCGGTAAAAAGTTCTATTAAGTCCCGGGAGCAATCATATCTTTTTTTAATAAAATAACAAAAATGTTACAATTTCCAAACATTTTTTTTAGTTTTATAAAAAAATATTTAAATTAAACAAAACTTCACAAGCCCAACCACATTATAAGTTAAAAGCCGCGCAAATTTGAGGAAAAAAAATATTTATAGGTGTTTCACTAAAAAGTTGATTTTTCACTAATTATTGAGTGACGCCTAGTTTCACGCTGTTTTTGACAGTTAAAACTGCACTCACATCATCATAAAAAAAGTTTTACACCAAAAATATTTCAGGGCATGGCTACGGACATTGCGGCAAAAGGCCATGATTTTTTTTTTAGGAATCGGAAGGGGTTGAGCGCAATGTCTGGGACGTTTGACATGGAATGACCCATATCAGTTTTGGGGTATTTCATATCAGTTTCATATGTCACAAATTGTTTTTCTTTTTTGATAATTCATATCAGTTTCAAATGTCGCATATCAGTCTTGGATATTTCATATCAGTTCTTATATAGAGACATCTAATTTTTTTTCAGGAGGGGTCCTGTCATATTTGAAAGTTTCATGGAAACCTTTATCAACGTTGCAGTCAGTGTAAACATTGTGTATTTTCCAGACAGTATATGAGAAAGGGTTTTATTAGAAAACACGTCCGAACGCCTAGACACCTAAAAGAACGTACACGAGATATAATCGCTGTAAAAATATTTCATTTGTTTTATGCGAAAAGCTAAATAGAAACATGTGTCTGCTTTGAAATAAAAAATAAAAAATTAGTGTAAACTTTAAACAAAGTCAGAACAGTAAATTTGAGGACAACACAAACTCCTTATTAACCGTTTTGTTCCACACCCATTCTCAGAAGGTGAATGTGATGACCTGCAGAGCGCTATCAAACGAATGCGGAACTCAGCATTTCACGTTTAGTTCGAGATAAGTGAATAAAAGTCGTTTCCCCCTTTCCAATAGCCCAGCTTAGTAAACCAAATCTAAGTACTTTTATTAAGTTAAACTTGAAATTGCTTTCGTCTTCATAAACGCGACACGGCTTAATGCCAATGAAGCTGTAGAAGAACTCTTCCTCTCCTCTCTTTCTGATCTTAAGTGGCAAGTGCGTGCATTCTTCTTATTTTTGATTGTGACCCACCACGCGGAAAACTTGGCAATTTAGAGTCTATATATGTCTGTTTAAGGAAGAAATATGTCGGAACGAATTCCCGCATTAGCTTGATGCTCAGCCTTTTTCATCCTTAATGGAAGAACGCTTTGTTAGTCTTGACACTACTTTAATATAAATAGCGTATTCTGTTGTATATATATGCTTGATTAAGACTCGTAGCCATTGTGGAGTAGACTTGAGTGCGCTGGATTACCACTATTTTCATGGTGGTGAATCTGATATCGGCATAGTTCGGCTGGGGCTCGCGCGTCAGAGCGAACACAATTTATGCCGTCCTCGTTGTCGTCAACGTCGTCGTCGTTGGACCGTGCTTGGACAGAACACTCCCTTAGACTAAATGCATCATCCATAACGAGACACCAGCTCACGGGCTCTTGAGGGGTGTCGACGTTCTATGCTAGGCGCTGCACAGGCACAAGGAAACGAGACCGTCACGTTTGGCACCGTTTGATCAAGCTCCGCAGTTTCGCGTTGCTCCTGCTCAGGAAGAAACGCCGTATCAAGCTCCGATTCCCCGGCACTATTTGCTTGGTTCAGTCGGAGTTGACTTTGCTTAATGTGCCGCTTCCATGCTCCGTTCGGCATTTTTACTTTATAATGCGCTTTCCCAAGGCACCTGAGGATCGTTTCATGGATTCAACTTCTCTTTGGTGTGCGGTAGTTCCGCACTAAGACACTGTCCCCTTCTTCGAATTTTCTCTTTGTTCTTTTTTGTGGGAACTGAACTTCCGTCAACGTTTTTTCGGACTGAAGGAGATTCGATCTTGTTCTCAGTCTCCGATTGAACAAAAATTTGGTTGGTGCGAAACCGGTGCATGTGTGCAGAGTGCAACGATAAGCCATAAGAATTCGAGACAGCTTTGTAAGTAACGTCCCATCTGTCTGTTTTCGCAGCCCTTGCTTGAGCACTTCCATGGCTCGTTCGGTGACACCATTTGTAGCAGGATTAAATGGAGCAGAAAACTCGTGCTCCATTCCATATTCCTTTAAAGATTCTTTGAAAACATCGGTATGAAAGGGTGGTCCATTATCCGAGACAACAGTTGGCGTCAGTCCATGTTGTGCGAACCATTTCCGCAACACTTCCATGACTTTCTGTGCAATGGTGCGTTGAATTATTTCTACCCCCAGTCCCTCTTAGTAGGCGTCAGTCACTAGTAGAAACTTTGCTCCCAAGAACGGACCTGCAAAGTTCTTGTGAAGTTTTTCCCAAAGCTTTCCCGGTCACTGCCAGTTAAAAAAAGCTCTTGTGGTGGTTGATTCCGAAATTTCTAGAATAGCGAACACTCTTCGACTCTCTCCACAAAGTCATTGTTACTGTTTGGCCACCAAGCATGTAGTCCTGCCAAGCTCTTTATTCGCATCATGATACAATGTCTTTGCACCAAGCTCATTCAGAACTCTATCTCTCTGGACGTTTCTGGAATCACCACACTTCGGTCCCACAATAGGCATCCTGCCTGCACCGTAAGTTCCAGCTTCCGCTTGGAATATTCTTTCAGATGAGCACTTGCCTTCTCAGGCAAGTGCTGAGAAGGCAAGTGCAGAAAAGGAATTCACATCGCCTTCTCAGATAATGTGAATTGCGGTGCCTTGCTGTAAACTGCGTCTTTCACTCCTGCCTCTTGCAGAGTCTTCATGTCCACTGGACCCACTTCCAGCTGTTTTAGGTAGAAGCTAGTGGTATAGACATAAATCTCTGGTTCACCTGGTGCACCTACCGGCAGGCGAGATAGAGCATCTGCGTTGATGTTTTTTTGCGACTTCTTACAGACCATGGTATTTTGATACGCTAAAAGAGGCATGGTCCAACGTTACTATCTTGAAACTGCTAAGGTTGAGATGCCCTTCTTCGATCCGAGGAATGTTGATAACGTCTTGTTGTCGGTCACCAGGATAAACGTACGCATATATATAGTAAAGCAGTGTCTTCTCTCCAAAAACTATGGCCAGAGCTTTCTTCTCTAGTTATGCAGAATTCTCTTCCGCTCCAAAAAGTGTTTTTGAAGTATACGTGATCGGACGCTCTGTTTTGTCTTAGTATACGTGTGGTAGCACGACTCCAAATCAAAGAGGTGAAGCGTCGGAAGAGAAAATCAAAGTGGCTGAGGATCGCAGTGCGCCAACAGTGGAGCTCTTCTCAATATTCCTTTGAGTTTTTGAAACCTATCGCCGCAGTCTGGGGAACAGTTCCACGGAAAGTCTTCATGCAGTAGAAGCGTCAGAGGCTTCAGTATTGTAAATAATTTGGGCACAAAACGTGCGTAGTACATTACAAGTCCCCCCCCTCCCCGAGAAATGACCTCAGCTCACTCTCATTCTTGGGCCCGGGCGCATCCTGAACAACCTGTACCTTCTTGCTCATAGTGCTTGTACCAGAACCACTGACCGTGTGTCCCATATAGTCCACATTGTTTTGCATGAGCATGTACTTATTTTCGCTAACCGAAGTCCTTGATATTTGTTGCGGGTTTGTACTTGGTACAGGCACTTTAAGTTCGTTGAGCTCTCCGCGGCGATCAACAGAACGCTGTCCAGAAGCGCACAGACATCTGGAATCCCCCAAGAGTATCTCCACTTGCTTTTGGAAGATAGCAGGGGCTGAGGTGATTCCGTGGGCTAGTCGCTTGTATCGGTAGAGTCCCTTCTGTGTGTGTATAATGACATACTAGCGAGACTTCTCATTCCGCGCCAGTTGCTCATAGCGCGTTTTAAATCTGCCTCAGTGAACTCCTGTCCGCCGTTCAGTGTTGTGAATAAATAATTTGCTGTTGGTAGAGTGTACTAGTCCACTTCTAGTTGAGGATTCATTGTAAGCGTACAGTCACCACATATTCGGACCTCTCCTTCGCCTTTTGAAATGTTAACCACATGGCGTAGCCCACTCACTGTAGCTGATTGGCTTGATGACGTCCCTTTTGATAACGTCGTCTAGCTGTCATTCGATGATATGTTGGAGAGGCATATGAAGCTTTCCGGCTTTTCATAAACCTTGGTTAGCCTTCTTCTTGCAGTTCTAGATTAACCTCAAATAATTTTAAACATCCTAGAACTTCTTTAAAAAGTTTGTTACACTCTTACAGGATGCTGTCCAGTCATTTCGTATCCTCTAGAGTGTGAATACAAAGTTCCACCGTCCACGTCTCATTGAGGACTTGTATCCAATTCCTTCTCAAAAAGCGGTGGTAAGTCTGCATTCACCACGACGAGTGGCAACGTCCATGTTTTATGGTTACACTTGGCTTGTACTTCAGTGACACCACATACGTTCAGGCCCTGTCCTGAGCAGGTGAGAAGCTTGCTCCTGAAATGCTCTAGCTTACGGATCTTCAGTTTACCTTGCGTTCGCTTTGGAATTACTGTCACCGAGGCACAGTGTGTCCACCTGCACTCCATGTTTACATAATAATGGAAATACTCTTTTTAGGGGTAAAGATAACCTTTGTTCTGCGTTTGTGCGCAAGACAAAATACTCTTCCGCGCTCTCCTCCTCCTTGAGCTGTCCCATGTTTTTTGGTTCCTTTCGTCAGTGGACCTTGGCATTTGCTTTTGCCTTTCCGTTTTAAAGCTTTCTCTTCTTTAAAGCGTTGCTGATTTTGCAAGTTTTCCACAGGTGACTTTTTTCTCACATGTATCACAGTCATAGCGTTTGTAGCGGCAATTACGAGGTTTGTGGTTGGTCCTGAAACAACGCCAGCGGGCAGCACTTGGAATTGATAGTTGTTTGGTCTTGTATTGAGCGGCGGTGCGTACATCCTTGAGAATTTTCAGTTGATCCTTGGTCGCATCTAGTCCCGCTACCAGTTCCACAGCTCGCGTCAAAATCAGATTTTCAAACGTCAGGCACTGCTTTCGGGCTACCATGTGATTGAAACCACAAATTGGTCGCGCAGTTGTTCCTCCAGTTTGTCCCCATATTGACAGGTGTTGTGTTGTTCGATCCGAGAGGTGTTTCAATTGTGCCAGATACGTCACTGAAGATTCATTTCATCTTTGATCCCGCTTTCCAAACTTGAAGGGTTCGGCTATCAAAAGCCGCTTGGCGAGTAGAATTGACTAGGACTT
Organism: Ixodes ricinus; assembly: GCA_037355805.1. Classification (NCBI taxonomy): domain Eukaryota; kingdom Metazoa; phylum Arthropoda; class Arachnida; order Ixodida; family Ixodidae; genus Ixodes; species Ixodes ricinus. The sequence continues at coordinate 37,817 of JAZHYW010051365.1, forward strand.
TTACGAGATCCTCATAAGTCATCTTGTTAGGTTGCAGAGGAGACGACTAATCCCAAAGTCTGGAGTATGTCTTTTGTCCGATGGCTGCGGTCAACACAGACACTTTTGTCCTATCGGTCTTGATCCTCTCTTTGTGCAACTCGAAATATTCTTGGAGGCCTTCCTCGTACTCCTAACAGCTTGTCCAGTCCACATTAGGTCCTATGGAACGCGATAGGTAATCTATGATGGAGAGTACCTCGTTCGGTCGATTATTGTCTTGATGGATACGGTCTACGTTAACCTCCGTTGCCTCGTCGCCATTTTGTTGTGCATCTAGATTTGATTAAGACTCGTAGCTATCATGAAGTAGACTGTATTGCGCTAGATTACAACTATTTACATGGTGATAAATTTGGTATAAGCGTTGTTCGGTTGGGGCTCGCGCGTCAGTGCGAGCACACTCTATGTCGTCGTCGTTGTCATCAGCGTCGTCGTCGTTGGTCCGTGCTTGGACAGAACATAAGCTATACGGCAGAAATATTTCAGGAAGCCAGACGGTTAATGTTTAATTTCATGCTGCATCTTACTACAAGTTTAGAATAAGCCCAAGGCTTCGTCCCCAATGTGACACTTCTATCTGATGTAGCACTTCGGAGACTCATGAGCATGCTCAGTTTGAAGCCCGACGGAAGGAAACGAGCATGTAGAAGGGACAGATATTCTGGCGGCTTTTTCACTTGTTTCTGACTATGAAACACAAGAGGTAAGCATGGAGAGCACGAGCGCGACGCGGCTTGTGCTTGGTTACGGTTATCGTCAAAAGACGCTCTAAATATAGCTTTGATGTTCGCTTTGGGAAGTCATTCAAGTTTCTTAAAAAAGCCTTCTTGGGAAAACCCTCACATGAAACTTCAATCAAATTCCTCGCGTCTCTCGAATCCAGCGGAGAAATGAATAGGATACCTATAGCTGTTTTCGAACAACATTCTTAAACGGACCATATATAGGATGATAAACATGACAGTGTGAAAAGGTTGCAGACACTACTGCGACAAACTAGAGCACACTGCCAGCTGGTGACCTGGGAATCCAAGCCTAAGCCACCAACATGCCAACAGCTGATAATAGGATCAAAAACGTCATTGGTACTACTACTGACGGAAGCAGGCTGTTGGCCATGGTTATAGAAGTTTGAATTAGGTTTTAATATGACTTGTGGGGCGACTCAATCTGTAAGGCACGGTGAGAAGTAGAAACTTATTTCCGTTTCAAGCGGCGGTCATTGGCTTATCGTTAGATTTTAAAAAGACATTTATTCAAATGTTTTAATAAAGTAACATAGTCTGTTAAAAGTGCGTCATATTTAATCACCACCAATGTTTCTTTTAACGTTTCACAAATATTCGATGAGTAGTTTTTATGTATTGCGGAAGATACCAAAACAGTTTCTTAAAAACGCACTGCATATTGTCGCGCGCAGGGCCGAGAAAGCAACGCTCGGTTTCGAACTTGTAGAAGGTTCACGTTTATTCTTGCTCCGGACATAACTTCTATCATCAATTCCTGCTTTTGTTGTTCTAGAAAGTGCGTGTTCATTCTCGCCCCAAGCGCGCGACGCGCGAGCCTTCTTCGCCGAATCTTCCAGATAGTGACGCACTCTAGATAAGAGGCCGCCCGCGACCTGGTAGAGTCAGTCTCGCTCTCGCTCTTGGTTACGCCACCGAATCGCCGCCAGCTTTTCTGCTGCCTCGACGTTCTTTCTTTACTTATTTTGGTTGTCACAAGTTCGCCAATTAAACCTTTATTTTCAGTTCACTCTTTGTCTTCTCGTCACCTTCATTCGTGAGAATAATCCCTTTGCAAGTGGAGAATTGGGTGCTGTAAGAACACTGTTATGAAACAAATATATATATTTATACGACTTATTTGGGACACATATTTGTTTTGTCATTTTTCCAAAAGAAAAAAAATAGTTGCGTAATCTTTACGCCGTTAGACGCAAATTTAGATGGAGATAGCCCGTCCTAAGGCCCAGTAAGCTACTCTCTGTTTCTCGGCTTCAGTTGGTTGGAGTGATGATTTATGTATGGACTGTTAGTTGTAAAATTGTTTTTCAGTGCCGTATTTCATCGACAATACCTTATTGCAAAATCCGGTAAAACCTTCCACTGACATCCGGTGAAGACTGTTCAAGTTTCACCCGTTTCCATCCGAAACCAGCGTTGTCTAGCTAGCTGTCTTTGTAGGAAGATTTGCCGGCAGCTACTCTCGGTTACCAGATTTCGCTGGAATTGCACCGGCAGCCACTTTCATTCACGAGACGGCTTGGCTTTGCTGGAAATTTTATCGGCTGTCACTCGTTTCCCCGTTTACCAAACTTCACTGGAAGCCGACGCGAGGTGAGGGGGAACGACTAAAGCCGAGACGAGTCGGGGACTGGGCGTGTAATGATGCCTAGAACGCAGCAAGGAGAAGTCCCCACGCAGCCTCTCTCCCTCGCTGGGGTGCATGGGGAAAATGTGAGGGGGATGTTTTTCTGTTTTTTCTTTAAAGAAAACCGGTTTTTTCTCCGTCAGCGTGCGCAAACTGGGCAACGAAGGGACGCTCTTAAGGTTTATTTACACGATGCATCTTGTTTGCGAATCTTGTGTCGCGATACTAGGTTTCGGGAAACAAATTCCCTGTCTGAACGCTACCGAAAAAGTGGCGCGCCTCCGAAAAAAGTGGCGCGTCTTCCTCGCTTCTGGAGCAATTTTTCGCTGAAACCTCAACGAGGCCTGTCAATCACCCCAAGGAGAAACGCGGACGCTGCCAATGGCCGCTCGACTTCGCTATGACGTCTGACTTTCGAGGAGGAGCGAGCTTTTGGAGGAGTCTGATTTTTGGCCGATTCCGTATCCGAGCCAAAGCCAAAAGAAAACAAAAAAACATGTCGAGCGACAAGCGGAGAAGCGGTGCGTACGGGCGACGAGTCTTGGTCCTACTCGGTTGCAGGTGTGTGAACGGCGCCTACAGTACGGGTTGGTGGCGCGGTGCAGATTCATCAATAGTCGCGACGAGTGCAAGCACCGCATATAAACATGGTGACTGCGGATAACTTTCTTTATTAGCGGTGCAAAAATGTCCAAAATGCTTCGATATCATCTGCTTGTTCTTTGACGTTCGTGGTCTTTCGCCGGTTTGGCAGGACTAGTAAACCTAGTGAGCCGAATCTGACCAAGCTGATTGAGTGGTATTAATAAAACAGACTGCATTTTCACACTGTGCATACTTCATATCATTTTGATGCGAAACGCTTGGTATTCCCGGTGCAGATGACAAGGTTTGGCGAAATTCTCGTGAGTCAATACGTCACAGGTTTCGCGCGTCAAGCTCCACGTGTGAACAGGCCGATTTCGCGAAATCTTGGTTTCGCTAAACTGTGGCGCGTTAAAAAGATGGATCGTGTGAATAAGCCTTTAGTGTCGACTTCCCGTTCCAAGTGTGCGACCTGTATCTTCCAGAGCAGCTGGGTGTGCTGATAAAAAAAAAGATGTTTTAGTGTTATGTTGCTGGTGCCTCTTCGTCCGTCCGGCTTCAGAAAAATCCAGCGAGCGGAGACGCCGGAGAGGCCGCTGTGATGGCATCAGGGACGACACCGTGACTATGCTCAGGATTTCTCAACGGCAGCAGATGTTGGTTGCGAATTCGTGGTTTTCGCTAAACGTGCTACTGACAGTGTGTGTGTGTCCGTGCGGTGCACGTGGTAGGTTTTATTAGTTGAACTACAGAACATCTAGGAATTTACCCAGCGGCATTGTGAGTACCTTGAAAGATATTCTTGCGACAAAGATCGCGGTTGTTCCTACTTGGTCAATAGTGACAGATGGGCCAGTTGGTACATGACTTATTTTGACAAAATGCGCCGCAAGACAAGGACGGAGTAAGTGAGACAACACAAAGCGCTGGAAGCCGACGGGAGGTGAGGGGAACGACTAAAGCCGAGAAGAGCCGGGAACTGGGCGTGTAATGGTGCCTAGAACGCAGCAACGAGAAGTCCCCACGCAGCCTCTCTCCCTCGCTGGGGTGCATAAGAAAAATGTGAGGGGGACTTTCTTCTGTTTTTTTTTTAGTAAAAACCGGATTTTTTTCCGTTAGCGTGCGCAAATTAGGCAATGAAGGGACGCTCTTAAGGTCTATTCACACGATGAATCTTGTTTGCGAATCTCGTGTCGCGAAACTAGGTTTCGGAAAACAAATTCTCCGTCTGAACGCGACCGAAAAAGTGGCGCTTTAGTCGTTCCCCTCACCTCCCATCGGCTTCCAGCGCTTCGTGTTGTCTCACTTACTCCGTCCTTGTCTTGCGGCGCATTTTGTCAAAATAAGTCATGTACCAACTGGCCCATCTGTCACTATTGACCAACTAGGAACAACCGCGATCTTTGTCGCAAGAATATCTTTCAATGTACTCACAACGCCGCTGGGTAAATTCATAGATGTACTGTAGTTCAACTAATAAAACCTACCACGTGCACCGCACGGACACACACACATGTCAGTAGCACGTTTAGCGAAAACCACGAATTCACAACCAACATCTGCCGCCGCTGAGAAATCCTGAGCACAGTCACGGTGTCGTCCCTGATGCCATCACAGCGGCCTCTCCGGCGTCTCCGCTCGCTTGATTTTTCTAAGCCGGACGGACGAAGAGGCACCAGCAACATGGCACTAAAACATCTTCTTTTTTATCCGCACACCCAGCTGCTCTTGAAGATACAGGTGGCACACTTGGAACGGAAGTCGACACTAAAGGCTTATTCACACGATGCATCTTTCAACGCGCCACAGTTTAGCGAAACCAAGATTTCGCGAAATCGGCCTGTTCACACGTGGAGCTTGACGCGCGAAACCTGTGACGTATTGACTCACGAGAATTTCGCCAAACCTTGTCATCTGCACCGGGAATACCAAGCGTTTCGCATCAAAATGATTTGAAGTACGCACAGTGTGAAAAGGCAGTCTGTTTTATTAATACCACTCAATCAACTGGGTCAGATTCGGCTCATTAGGTTTACTATAGTCCTGCCAAACCGGCGAAAGACCACGGACGTCAAAGAACAAGCGGATGATCTTGAAGCATTTGGGTACATTTTGGCACCGCTAATAAAGAAAGTTATCCCCAGTCATCATGTTTATATGCGGTGCTTGCACTCGTCGCGACTATTGATGAATCTGCACCGCGCCACCAACCCGTACTGTAGGCGCCGTTCACACACCTGCAACCGAGTAGGACCAAGACTCGTCGCCCGTACGCACCGCTTCTGTTGTCTGTACGTCGCTGTACGCACCGCTTCGTGTTGTCTCACTTACTCCGTCCTTGTCTTGCGGCACATTTTGTCAAAATAAGTTCCTACTTGGTCTGGTTGCTTTTGTCTACACCTCTGCAAATTATTTCACTGGTATCCACCCTGTGAAATAAAGGCATGGAATTTTGAGGTCTATATGGGCTAACCATTTTAATTGTTACCGAATCGTCCAGCATCTGGTTAACATACACCACCCACGGTACACAGGTTTCTTCCTGAGTTCCTTTCGTTGACGTCCGAAATCAAACACAGTAAGTTCCGGTGAATTATGGAGCTTCCGGTTACTTCCTGTGATTTCTGGTGAATGCAGGCTAATCCGGTGACTTCCGGTAAATTCCGGCTTTACCGAAAGTGAAAGGAAATTCAGTGAAATAGATTGTTTACTGGAAATGAAATTCCGGGAAACAATCGTTTTCAATTGTGTATTTTTATATTTAAAATACAAATAATCTAGATAGTGTCATTATAGTGTACAAAAATATCCCGAGATTGACTTTTCGCTTTGGTTTCAAACAATAAAAAACATGGCTGTCTGCATTTCGTTTTTGGCGAGCTCGTTTATTTTTATGAGTGCGAGTCGTTCTGCCATCACCATGGTATTTCGATGATGATCTCTTCAGTCGATCTATTTTGCAGCAAACAACTTTCGCGAGTACACGACTTCGGAAGTGCTGTGCGAGTGCTTGTTTTCATAGCAGGATTGGCATCAGCTTTGCGTCCCACATCAAATAATTTGCTTGATCTGGCTTGATACGTTCGTTTGCTTGTGTTGGTGCTCAAGAGAGATGTTGGTTCACGCAAAAACGGCCCCGGTAACACTGCTCGGTGAACTGTGCCACCATCGTTATTGCAACCATGGTTTACCAGGTAAGAATTTCCAGGCCATTTGGCTGGACGAAATTGGGTGTTTGGCTCGCATCATGTGTGTATACGTATGTTCCCGTCATTTCGCTTCAAAGGCAAGTATACACTGTAAAAAATGTTTTTAAAATTACAAGCATTTTTACAGACATTTTTTGTTGTCATACAAAAAATGTCTGTTAAAGGTCTTTAACCCAAACCGGTTCGAGAAAAAAACAGACATTTTCTGTTTTTACCTCTTTGGATAACCAAGTGTTTCTCCACTTCACAAAAAGCGGTTCTGAGAACGTATTTGACACATTAATATTTTGTTTTTTTGTATTTAAAGAATAAAACCATATTTATGTGCAATTTGAGTGCTAGGATTAACGCGCGCCGTGTTTTCTTCGGTCTTAATTTTGGTGCGGAGCTTATTTTTCAAGATGGATGCCGGATAACGATTCCTCGTGGACGTTGGTTTTCCCGGCTAGACGATTTCTCACGTAAGGTGAGTGCTGTGCATTTTTACCGGTTTAGTAGGGACACTGCTTTGTTCCGTTTGGCTTAAGTAATCTATGGGCCCGAGCACGAACTTGAACACGCCATCGAAATGGGTTTCCGCGGTACCTTAAGGCACAATGACACCGGTGAGAAAACGCGGGCGCGAACGCCGCTCGCAGCAAGACGCTTTCATAGCGAACGCCACACGGCGCCTTACCTTACTACGCACCCGAGGGTCCTACCGTGAGGAGCGCTGAACCTTAGCGTTTTGCCTCAAGGTCGCGTGCTCTTTCATACTATTTGGAGCACTTACGAGATTTCCCGCGCTTTTGGTTGGCCGGGCCAGACAGCGGCACGAAAGTTCACCGCACGCTGCCGCCTGCCAGCCCATGCGGGAAGCACTCATTCCAGTGCCCACCAAGCCAATTCGTCTCCGCCCAATGACCGCGACGTTTGCACCCGTTTTTGTTGCCACGCCGTGTCCTCGCCGACCGCGCCTCTCGAAGTTTTGCGAGTACGATGAAAGCGCTGACCAACAGAAGTGGGGCGTCCATCATCCCCTCCCCCATTGTCTCCTGTCGCCTTTTCCCAATATCCTTTCTGCTCTTCATGAGCAAGGGAGGCGACGTCGGTTTCCCGGTGAGGCACACACGCAGACACGGCAGAGAATTCAAGGTCACGTGGCCCAGTAGCAGGGACCGTCTAATAAATTTGTGACAGACGACGAAAGACGCGCGTCGTCTGCTTTGGTTGCAGCTGAGCTTATCGTCATGCAGGTACGCACAATTCTTGTAGACGATCATCTCGTTATAACAGCTGACTGCTGACGTAATAGTCATCGTTTTGTCCTTCATTCTGCGACATTGCCGCGCTCAAAAGGCAAGACGGGGATATCTGGGTCCCGCTGAGTTGGCGGCGCGCTGCAGAGAGAAGAGTGGGGACGCGAAAGCGTGGCATCGGACGTAAATAAATGTGCCGCTTCAGATTAATTCGTTCGTTTGGATCGCGACAAGCCGCGAAGAATGGCGCGGGGACCAAGTTTTTGTTTAGAAGAAAATAATGCCGCTCGAGATGTTTTGCGACTTTACGGGTGGGCCGCGCGCGTTTTCTCGCTGCCTTATGAAAGTGCCTTAAGAAAGTGTCGACTGGAAGCAACGCTAGGGGTATACAAACGTTTTAGAGCACAGATGATGCAGTGGCGGTCGGTGTCTTTCGCGTATCTTGCTAGAAAGTTCGTCTGGAGAATTTCCTGCGTCGATGCAGGTGGCGAAAGTATCTGTCCTTCACAAAAAAGGAGATAAAAATAATTTCAACATTTATCGACCGATTTCAATTCTTCCCTTATTTTCTAAAGGCCCCGAAAAAGTAATACAGTCCCGTCTCGTACAATTTTGAGAATAAGCACGATTTACTCTCATCTTCGCAGTTTGGTGTCAGAAAAAAATCGTTCCACGGAATTAGCCCTCTTGTCCCAGAGTATCCTCGACGTGAAGCACGTCCACGCGTATCCTCGACATGAAGCAAAACTGGCCATTTTTGTTTCAAGAGAACCATCTGTGTTCCCATGTAAATACATTGCTTGGCTCCAACGTCACACAAAGCTTTGACGAGCGACTGAAGACTGTTGGCCGGCAGATTTTTGGGTATGCTCCTAGTAAAGTGAAAAAAATCAAGCGTGAGGGCATGCTTGCAAGCAATTGAGGCCGCCGAGATGAGTCGGAAGTCAACAGCAGTAGACTATAAAGGTGCTCCTCTATTACTGCTGTCCATCTTCTAGGAAGGCAAGGACCTCTTCTACGAAGTAATTCAGGAGAACATAGCAAGAAAGATTTTGCAACCTTATTCTTTCTCAGCATTCCTAGCAGGTTACCTTGTAATTTAGTGTGTACACACTACTATATTGTGCACAGCATTGAAATCAACATTCTCATGTACGGGTAAATGCCTTGTCTGCTACGGATGGTGTTTTTTACGCTTACTACACCCGTTTGCACTCAAGAAAAAGAAATTCCTCTGCCTTCGCACTACTACAAATTCAACATTTCAAAAATATTTAGTCATATTTTGCACCACAGCATAAACTGAAATTGAACAGGCGATTCTTTTTAGTATCAGACATATAAGGCCAATCGGCTTCTCGCATGCCTTTTATGCTACTGAAAACTTCTCCTGTAAAGAACAACCAAATTACAAACCAAAATACTTATGTATGTGTGGAACTCTTCTTCCATAACAGGAAAGTGCATGTGACGATGACTTCGGGGACATGCCAGGCTCTCCTTTCATTTGTGCAAACAGTATAGTTGCTAATGATACTAGCAGACAGGTTGGTATTGCTAAATTAGGACACATATCATTCAGGAGGGAGCTTTCTGACTGCTAGTCGTTCACGATATGCATCGACAGCCAGCCAGTGGTCCACATGTCCAGCCCCCGTGCTAGGCCTTCAAGCTGGTGTTCTTTGCTCACTTTGCCTTCAATATCGTTTACCGCAAGGAGACAAGCCTGTGTTTGGAGTTCGTGCAGAGGTAGGAACGAAAGTGTCTATTCATCATTTCTTAATTTACTGAGTCGCGATGAGGACTGACTCGGCACCTTTCGCGCTTTTTGTCGTGTATAACTCCCAGTGGCAAACAACAAAGCGGCGTTCCAGCAGTTACAGGAGAGCCTTTATGAGGGCCGTAATGCTCCCAAATTCAGATAAAACTAAAAAATAAAATTATAAAAACAGAAAACAAATTTTACTTGGCCGATTTCGAATTATTGATTACCGATGGATTGAAATCGGCTGCTCCTTGGTATGTGCTGTCTTCAACACGCAGCAGTTAGTAGAAGGGAAAGGCACTCTCCTTTCGAGAAGAGACAAAGGCGTCCTGACTGTCACCGCATGACCCGTTGCAATTCCAGCACGCAACTCGGTAACCAAGTCCCAGGCCAGTCCTACTCAACAAAGATGTTCATATATGTTAGTATGTTAAGTGTCATTACAAAAAGCGACCACAAATATCTATTTTGCGCTGTTTATGAGCTTTATATGCTATTGTGATCGTGTGCATCTCCTGAAAGTGGCTCAACCTTTTAGATGCCCAGTCGGGAAGACATGCGACCCTATGCCTTTTTGTCTGGTGCTGTTTTGTGGCAGCCTTGCACACAACAGGGGAAGTCACCCATTGCAAACCGTGAGCGGACACCCAATAAAAAGTCTCGTGCTAACGCGGAAACTCCCAAACGCCGGGCATACAACGCACGCTGCAACGGCCGTAGTACTAGGGAGAACCATAGGTACCTGTATGCACCGCGGCAGCGGTGGTGTCGCCCAACTCCTGGTGAGATCGGTCTATTTGAAGGAGGCTTATTGGAGAGTAGGCGCCGTGTAACCGAACTTTCGGTTGCTCGTCAAAAGAGCCCTAAGCGGTCGAAATAATGCACAGTCCTCCACTGCGGCGTGCCAGATGCCCGTCAATGGTTTGGTTTGTAAAAACCCAAAATTTGACTTTTTCTTTTTTGCTCCATGGCCATCGCTGCAGTAAACCAGGAAAAGGCACGAAGGTTCAACGAACGAAATGCAAACAACATTGCTTGACGCCCAAGGTTGCAACACTGGTGACAGCGTAGCATGATTATGACTTCAAAACATTCAAAACATCAAGACATATGTGCCATGCAGGCGTCCTACGGGCTTAATATTTGCCTTCTTGTTTATTTTAATAAATGTTTTAATATTTCATTGTAAATTCTCTGAGTACTAACAATCTTCTGCATAGAATATCTGATTAATGCAGGTATAACAGGAAACATGAATGGACAAAAAAAAAGACGTAACACAGCCCAGCCTAAGAGAAGCGTTAAAAAACGGCGAACTAAAAAGCAACCCTCCGCCGTGTTTCTTCTCCCCTGTTACTTGGCCCTCGTTATTTGGTGCACTGCGCCTAACAAGCTAAATTAATCTCTCACAACCATCTGTTCCCCAATACATGATTGTCATTTTAGCTTAGTAACCGGTGCGATCAAGTACAGTTATTACAATTACTCTTAAATTTGTCAGATTTGATATTTAACGGTGGAACAAGGCGTCAGCAAACGATGGCCTTTCGTCTAATATATTACAACGCGACAGTTGTGTACATAGGCATCTAGGTAGTAAAGCGTGCATACTATCAAAGGTAATAAAATACATCCAATTACATTTGCTACAACGTATGCTTCAGTAGCTTTGAGGCCTAGTAACAGAGCTGTCGCGTTGCAATATATCAGCAGTGAGGTGGGCCTTGACAGTCATCGATTTCACGAAACTTGTAATTTTATAGGAATTATATCACCCCTCGTATTTCTCCGTACCTGATTTGATAGAACTTTTCATTTTACATAAACTGTCGGTGCTGTTATTTTTCTGGGATTGGTTTAACAGAACTTGTTAATTTTAGAGATAAATTTTCTGCGCTAAGACTTGGTCATACATGATGATTAAAGCCTGAGACTGTGGTTTGAAAAACGGAAACTAGTGAAGGAGGAAGAAAAAGGGACAGACAACTACTTCGTTTTGAGACATTGTACATTGTCCGTCGATTTTTCTTCCTCCTTCACGAGTTTCCGTTTTTTAACCAGTCTCAGGTTTTAATCATCAAGTATAACTTACACCAGCTCGCCTGCACTTTAACCGTTTTTTCTAAGATTTTAGTTGTGTGGAAAAACAGAAATTGTCTGGCAGCTGGCCTGCCAGAAAATTTCTGTAAAGCTCTGTTCTCTGTTTTTGATTTTTCTGTTATTTAACTTACTTTTTCTGTTTCTCACTAACAAATAATTTCTGTAAAATCACAAGTTCCGTGAAAGGAGTTTCACAGACCTTGTAATTTTACAGAAATTATCTGTTAGTTAGAAACAGGAAAAGTATGTTAAATAACAGAAAAATTTAAAAACAGAGAACAGAGCTTAACAGAAATTTTCAGGCTGGCCAGCTGCCAGACAATTTCTGTTTTTTTACATAACTTTTATTTACAGTGTAGCTCTCAAGTTTTGCTGTGCACCCGGCCTGCCAAAGCGAATCTTTTTAAGCCGCGTTTTAATAGTGCGTCCTGACGCTCACCTAGCTTGCTGGCTGATGTCATGCCAGAAGATAACAAGAACAGAAACGCTGGAAGGACTACATATTTATTTTCTTTGGTCATTTTAGTCTTCTGCGTTGCCTTTTATCGCACATCAACGGACGCCGACAGACGCTTGTATTGGATAACGAGCCGCCTATCCAAGAGAGGCGGCTTGCGATTGGCCGTTGAGCGCCCATCGTCAACGCGCTGATTTCGCCGCTGAAATGCATCCCGCCTTTCCGGAGCGGAAAAATCTGCTCAGAAAGTTGTTTGTCCCGACCTTTCATCATGCTTTTAATAAAAAAAATCGTCATCGCGTGATTCTTTTTTTATTTTAGAATGCTTAGGACCCGTAGAATCAATTATAACCAGAAACAGACGATCGCAGAATTCTCTCTAGTGCCACTTTAATGTCCGACTTAACTACTGCTCGGATGCACAGCTTGACAATTGGTAGGGCTTTCGGCCAGGTTAGGCTATTTTGCTGTTCCTTGGTTAGTGCCTTAAACTGACGACGAAACGTATCCACCACATCGTTGGACATTGGGTGCTAAGATGTGGTATGATTGTGCGGAACGCCGAGAAAACGGGATAGGTTGCGAAACATCGACGACTCAAATTGTGGTTCTAAGCTCGGTGGTCGCCGAATCAACCCAGCCACATTTAAATAAGTGTGCGGGCCACTGTTGGTGTAGCAATGTCCTTCATCGGTGCAGCTTCGGGCCAGCGCGTGCAACGGTTTAGTGCAGTCAAGATGTAGCGCATTTTATGTGATGAAGAAAGTGGCCCTACGATGTCCACGTGAATGTGAGGGAAGCGGGCATCTGGCGAATTGGACTCCCTAATGGTGTAACAATGTTGTTATTTTTGTTTCCTAAAGTGGCGGTGTAGTATTGTATCGAAGACCCTCTTTTTATTCTGGTCACTGGGCACATATAAAAGCTTGAATGCCAGCGAAATTTTACCTCGCTGGCAGATCCTGTTTTCCAATGTTGAAAGGAGATATTCTTTTTTCTCAATAATGAAAATAAGATACTTTTGGAGGCACAATATTCCAAATTCAGAGATGTCAGTGACATACCTGTATAGCGATTTTTCGAATTCCTTATTTAAATTATTTTGTTTGAGATGAACGTATTAAAACAAATATCACACAATTTCGCGGAGGATGGTTCCGAGCTTCGTAACGTGGTGCCTGCCACTTCTTAAGGACAGACGTCCGGAGCAATCGTATTTTCTCGATTAATTTTTGTTTTAGCCTGCTTCAAGATCAAGATTTGATACACGATGTTTCATTTTAATTCGAAACAAATTTTTTTTAAAGGAGTGGGAGTTAGATGAGTACCGTCTTTACCATATATTCATCAAGCTCGGCAGAAATCAGATGAGGAGATAATCTTCACGATAATTTGGCTAATTAAATCAGATTCGCTAATTAACTTATTGTTGATTATTGGTTTTATGGGTCAAGTTGTAATTACAGTGTTGTACGGCTATTACTATTAAAGGACATACCAGTTTATACAATTTTCGAAATTGGAAAAGCGTTTTAAGATGAATAACCAATTTTCCCGTTTTACACCCGATTAAAAAAATGAAGCGAAGAAAACCGCTCCTCAAGCCCTGCCCACACAGATGCTTAGAATAGTGGCGTAGTCATTTCAGTTATGCCGTCACTATCTCAGCAGCATTTTTTTGGTGGGCAGATCTTGGTGTGCTCTTCTTGAGTGCAAGTTTCAAGCCTTTAGAAGAAACGTGCAAATTGATCCATTAGTATCTACAAAACTAACTTTTTTCTAACTTTTCTAATTGATCATGTCTTTAATACTAATTGCCATCAATACCGAAATTACAAGATAGCTCAAATAAAAGAATCCTTAAAAAGTTAAACAGCTGATTTTAGCTAAATTGCCAACTTACTATGACGAATATGTAGTTATCTAATATCCGCCGAGCCTGATAAATATATGATGGAGACGGAACTCGTTCAACTCTCACTTACTCTTTAAAAAATATGCTCGAATTAAAATCAAACACATGGTTATACGCATAAAATTCGAAACGTACATACTTTAATGACCTCCTCTACAATGTTTTTATTTATGATGATTATTCAAGTATGAATAAGATCTTGGTTTTGCTCTTAAACTACAGACATTGCGTTAAACAATAGTTCTATGCCCACTTTAATGCACGAATTCACTCTTCGGCACAGTGTCAACTTCACTTTCTCTTTCTTGGGAAAACATTAGTACGAGGCTCACAATCTCGTTCTTTATTCACATAAGTTCAAAAAGCACCTCTGCATATAAAACACCTCCGTGGAATAATTGCAACGACTTAGAAAATTTTGACGTACAGTGACCGAATTTTTTAATAATATCAGGCGAGCGTCGACCGCCGGGACGGCCAGCGCTGTGCCATGGAAAAATGCGGCGTCACGGGAGAGATCAAGCGCGTGCGCACAAAGCCCTTTCTGGTGGGAACGTCGTCTGCTAGGCTGCTAGGCTATTCCGTTGACCGCACACAGTCCCTGCTCCGTAGCAAAGGAGGGCAGGGCGCTTGCAATGTCGAAGTGCATCACCGATACGCCCCTCCTCTAGAAATGCGTTCAAAATCCTATTGACAATCGCCTGTGTAGCCCCGACTGTTGTTTCTATATCCCTTTGCGTCCTGCCGCCCATCGACATTCTCACAACACGTTCCCGTGTTTTTATGGGCCCTCGAGGAGGCATAAGAAGGTGCGCGCACCTGCTGGTCAAAGAAAACTGTGACTACCCGGCTACATAGGCTAGATGACGACAGCAACAACGCAGTTGATAATACAAAACACCAAGCCCAAGCGGAAACCCTGTCTGTACTCCGTTTCCCTTTGTGTTGTACCAGCAGCCGACGCTACGAGTTATCTTGGCCAGTCCATCGCTAAAAGTGTGTCACGTGGCCTTCCCGTTGGGTACAACTGCACGGGGAAGCACGATGTCACGTGGCAGGGTGAAAGCACTGGATTGGTTTTGATGCCTCGTAGCATTGTTTGCGGTATAAAGCTTAATGCATCGTTGCATTCAGTTTGTCGCGTCACCGTATTTTCATTTTTGTTGGTGTTCACAAAAGTAAACCCAAACATGAAATGAACAACAAAAGTAAATTAAACTCGAGATGACGCGCGGTTTATGCAACGCCTGAGCAGTATCACGCAAGCAAGCGCTGTTCAGATCTTTGCTTAAAGGCGGTTAGCTATGCCAGCAGATAATCAACAGGGGCTGTGTGCGGTCCACGGAATAGCCTAGCAGACGACGCTCGCAACAGAAAGAGCTTTGTGCGCACGCGCTTAATCTCTCCCGTGACGCCGCATTTTTCCACGGCACAGCGCTGGCCGTCCCGGCGGTCGACGCTCGCTTGATATTAGTAAAAAATTGGGCCACTGTACGTTGAAGTGAAATGCTACACGCAATGAAATTTCGGTAAGATTTTAAGATTTGAGACATGCTATTCTTATGTGATATACAAAATCCCAAACGATTCTTGTCATGCCTCGGATTGCCTAGAATGTGAGAAGGTTTAGTCAATTCAGTTGAATAGTTCGCGTTTCTTCTCCATGTGATCCCAGTGCTCAAAATCAGAGCCATTAGTTTATAAGGCCACTGTTGAGTGGTTTGCAATTGTTTTTATTCGCTGTCGAGTTTTAAGCACCTATACCAGAAACCTACGGAAGAATACTGATGCAAATAAACCAAGGAATAAGAAAACTACTCTCGACGAGGTTCTTGAGTTATCCAAAAACTACGATCCTTGCTTTATTGATACAATCATTTTCCAAACGGAATGACAGCTTCACATGAAAAAATAAAACATAATCTCGGGCACATGTCTTAGCATCAACTCTGCCCAGCTGTAAAATATAAGGCATATGAAAAAAACCAAAGCGAAATGATTGCCCCACATTAGGCGAATATCGTAAAGATAAAATTAGCAGAAATGTCATATTTCACAAAAAACGTAAAGGTAACATCAATTTTTAATATGAATACAATTAAAACCAAAAGTAGCAAGCAGGCCGCGGCCTTTCTATTGAAAGATACGACCTAAAAAAGTCTACTTCCCCCTGCATAGGCGGTTGGGCTGGACTCTTTTTCAGATTTGATATTCTCTTCATCTTCCACCTGACGTTCCTCTGTGTTTAAGTCTACTGTCTCTTCATTTTCTCTCCCTCTTCATTTTCCTTTTTAGTTACTGCCTCATCTTCTTCTTTCTTTTGTTCTCCATCTCCCGCTGCTTCCTCTTTATTTTCCTTCTTATCTTCATCTTTACCACCCGGGACATTCAACGTTTTATTATATAGAGGACTCGACGGATGCTGGCAATCTTCATTTATGCACTTGCCTATCACATCTCCAAAGTTGTACTGCAAAAAAAATACGGCCATTTTTGTTTTTAATTTTCAATAAGACATGGAATGAAATGTTTAGGACGCAATTGTTTAAATTTGTGTGGATGACATCAAACGGCACGTGACGTTATGGCATGAAGTCGTAGTGTCACGTGACCTCATGACATTACGTAACCACCACGTCACGTTCCATACTGTCACACCACACCAAGACGTCACGGGATGTCACGTGCTATAGTGTAAAGTGTCATCACGCAACGTACCGTAAACGTGACGAGACGTTACTCGACATGGTGTATGCACAGATGCGCGGATGGACGTACACATTGAAACAAATTTCCGTGATTAGGGGCTTCCGTCATGAAGCTTTCCATACTTTATTATTAAGAAGCGAATTTCAGTGTAACATTTTATGTGACAGCGCTTTCCAAATATTTTACAAAATACACTTTTGCTCCAAAATCATCGTAAAGAAGTCCTACTTTAAATTCAGTAACAGCTAACAGCCTCTCAGTACATGCAACAGTGAGTCTAAGTGCACTTGAATTATGTATAGTGTTTTATTAAATAAAGATATAATTATATGTAGTATCTGTATAATCCAATGATACCCTGGGCATTATGCTATCGGCAACATCGGGCGTCTGGACATGGTAGCAATATGATGATCACCAAACTAATTACCAACAATTTAAAATTTAATACTGCCTGATTATCGCTCTTAGAGGAGTAATTAAGACATTTCAAAGGTAAAGGCTCAGGACTTGTCTTCTACCGGGTTCGATCGAGAAAATGAAACCCTGCTTTTCGACCTGCAAAAATAAAGCAACGAATAAACTACCCATAGCAGAAAGCTGAAACCCTTCAAGAATGTGGCTCTAGAGTAGTTGTTGATAAAAAGAGAAAGTTTGAGCACATAACATGAAGTGGATTAAACAATACAAATGATAAACAAATGTATCTTTATGAGCAAATGTACATCTAATCCTAATATTCATGAAACCTATATTTGTGACAGGAGGCGCCTGTAGAAAGTCTGCCGTACCAAAGCTACAAAAAGAAAATATCTTGAAAGCTGCGCGCCTGAGGAAACACGAGAGTGTAGTGCGCCTTTTCTACAACCAGGTGCCTGACCGTTGGGTAACCTGGAGCTGTCAGTTCTGCCCACGATGATTCGCTACCTGGGCCCGTTACGAAGGGTTAAGTCACTTCATTTTTTTTAAATTTTATTTAGTACATGTTTGCGAGAACGAACAGATACGTCGAACACAAGATAAATCTCAGAAACCCCCAGCCTTCCCCTGGCCAGCGTGACAGGGTAAAAAACTTTAAGGGAGATCCGTTTTTCAAGAGCAGGCATCCATTCGGGCTACACACTCTGCCTCTTGTACACTTCTCTGATGTAAGCAACGCTTTTAATAGAATATCACCTGACGGGCCGAGCGTCAACGTCAGCGTGCCGCACAGCCATCCTTGACATCCACATACTGGGCAATGAGGGTACCATAAATATATCATAGGGCACGCCCCCTTCGTTGTCGACCGGCAAAAAACGAATCCCCTTGGGCGATATCGGAATATACTTTTTGAGATTGCGCTGCAGTATGTCCCAGTGAAATATTACGTTCCAACAGCCCAAAAATATATGTTCAATTGTTCCGGATTTTTTACACAGAAGGCAGTTGGTCGACCAGGGTACAAATATCTCGTTTTTTCAAGGCAAGCTTTAACGGGGAGCGTGCCACTATGCAACTGAAAAAAATAACGTTTTTATCGATGCCAGCACCGATATTCTCTTAACTAGTTTAAGTTTAAGTTTGTCAGGGCCTTTAAGGTACAGAGAGCGATACAGAGGCGCAGGTCAACATCCGTTGTGAAGTCACTTCCGGGTGGCACTTTCATCGCTCTTTTACCTAATAGTTTAAACAACTCAGTCTCCTCGCGTCTTAAGTTTTCTAGGCAAGAGCATGGAGCCGAATTAGGTTTACTAAACTCCATTGATAAGTACCGCATATTTTGTCAATGGGCAACACACCTTTTATCTGCAAATCAACTTATAAAAATAAGGGTAACCGGATTTGTTACGGAACAATTATTTGCTTTATTAGTTTTAAATACTTGTTTGAAATATTAAGATCGGCAGAAAGACCGGGCTGGATATCAAAGTAGTGATTGTAATTTCTAAGATATCGCTAAATACAATAAAAAAGGGCATATGGCATTCGTGGTACAAACACTTAGTGACATTTATATTTTTTCGCAGTGCTTATAGTGTTTCTTAAGTATACATGCAGGAATTTGAAAGCATCGAATGTATTACGTCAAATATGCTAAAAAACAACACTGATACAGATTAGGAGACTATAAGCTTCTGTATTTTATTCAGCATAGATCAAATATTCGAGCAGTATTCTAATCAAAACTTCAACCCTGCTAGCTTAATGGTAGATTCAGGTGGTGAAAACTGCTATTCGTAAATAAACAGAGCGCATCGAGAGTTTAGGATGCCACTTTAAGTTTTTCCAACCTATTCATGTATTGATAACGTCATTGTTCCTAGAAATATCTGGTAAATAGAGCTAACCATCCATAGTTGCGCCGCAAGTTTATCTCCCACTTTAAAAATGAACCATTCAACATCATGTTTTAGAGCGAACCTCGTAGGCGCCCGTTTGCGGGTTGAGCGGCGTCGGCGTCACCGCTTGTTGCATTATGGGCCGTTTCCCATAATGAAGTTTCACGTGACGTCACGTGTGATGTCACAGGGGCAAAATTTCTTTGCTAAATTTGGCGTGAAAATTGTTTGCTAAACTTGGCGGTAAAATTTTCTCGCTAAATTTAGCGGGGAAATATTAGCCGCTAGATTTGGCGAGAAAATGTTTCGCTACATTTTGCCAGAAATCTTTCAGCTAAGCTTAGGGGGAATTGTTTCGCTAAATTTATGTGGGAAATGGACGTCACGTGACCTGAACACCAATTCACTTTCCCCGCTAAATTTAGCGGGAATATTTTTGTTAAATGTCCCGCCAACTTTAGAGGGAAAATGTTGCTAAATTCCACGCTAAATTTGGAGGGAATATGTCCTGCCTAAATTTAGCAGGAAAATTTTCGCTGTCATATAGCGGAAATTGAGCCAAAATTTCCCGCTAATTGGGAAGGAAACAGGAAAGGAGGATGGAAGATTACGGAGGGGGAGCAGGGATATACTCTCCCCTCCGTACCCTACCCTCGTCCTCCTCAAGAGATGCGCTCTAATTCATAATTACAAAGAATTGTAAACGTCTTTTATTTTTTTCTGTGGTAATGTAAGAAGGGCGTTTCATCTACTCGAACTCGCATCTTTGTTTTTATTTCATAAATTTATTTGTAGAGACATATTTTTTCATTAGTAACATATGTATCCATCGAAACATATGTTGCACAAGGAAATACCTGACCACAAGAAATTATGGCAAATGAAATCGACGGCGCCACTTTGACTGCTGGTGGTACTGGGAGTTATGATGAAGTTAATCTTAGCAGCTGCTAAGATTAGCTTAGTTTGCGGAGATATAAGTAATTCAACCACCATGTATTCGATAAACTGTGTTTGATCTGGAGTTGTTCAAGCCAAAATAGGACCTTATTATTTTTAGCAGCAATCAATATTTCTTCATGAGAGAGCAAGGTTTTGTGTTTATTTTCAATAGACGAAATATGCTCATAGATAACGCTTTAAAGAAGTTCAGAGCCGTCCAAATAATTTCACTGAGACTTACCCTGCACGGCGTACCTTCTGGATAGAACATCGGTACAAAGTAGTCTTCGCCTTTGTATAGATAACAATAGTAATTACAGTGTAGAACGGGTTCAGTCTGAAAAAAAAAATATAAACTATAGAAACTACGTAGGGAAGCCTTGTATATGCAAGGCAAACTACGTGACACCTTGTGCACCAATGGCCCAAAGGCGCCCCGGCATATCTTGCTCTATACGGTAATTACAGGATGCGCACTAAAAATGAGCCAGGTCCCTCCAGCGCACCCTGTGACGCGTTCAACCAATACCACCTAAAATATAATGCACGCGGCTTCTCCTTCTCCCCCTCCTCCGCCTTCCCTCTGCCTTTCCCCTACGCCCTCCAAAACAACAACAACAACAAAAAAACGTCATTACGGGTGGGTTTACGCAGCGCCGCCTAATTTGCGTCAGCATCGCTGCCTGGGCGTCTTGTAACGTCTCACAACGAACGCAAAGCTACAACACGGCGACGCCAAGACTGACGAGTCTGCCGGTTTGCGACGACCCTCGTCAAGCTTCAGCGTTTTTGCCACTTCGGCGGTTCGGGGATTCATTTATTCACACTGCCGTCATACGCAGGCATTGCATTTTAGCTGGTATTGTTTAAACATCCCTCAGCGTATTCTCGCGTGCGAGGCAATGACGGCGGAGGCGCATGGACGGAACTTCAGTTATTCGAGCCGTTACGTTGAAGGTGACGTTGAGGGCTGGGGCAGGTTTGCAAAAACTTCTCCAGCAGTTCTTCGCTTTTTAAAACTAGGAAAATAGGTTCAACCTCTTGGCCCTTCCACAGGAATGCGAGCTGGCTTGTAGACTTTGCTACCACCACAATTGAAATCGTAGAGAGTTATGGTAGCTTGCAATAAACCTACTATGCATGCACTGAGTTTAAGCAGTTGGGTTGCTTATATTTGGTTAAACAGTTATTCCGCCGTTTCGTTTTGCCGTTGCCTACTGACTCTTTACGGTCCCTGACATAAAAAAACAATACAATTGAGGCTAATCAGGACGCAAGCGCGTCGGAACAGCCGGATTCAAACGTTAGCTCTCTTGTGATTTCATGCTTCATTCTAATTTATCTTAAATTTATATATCCCACATTTTAGAACGTCCCAGTTTTTTTCTTTTTCTGATAGCAAAGCGCGAACATACTGGTTCGGAAATGTGGTCGGAACGTACAATGGGGCGAAACATATTTACAAAGCATGCCTCCAACGAAATGTGCACTTCATATCGGCGAGTTCGGGGTGCAATTCTAGTTCGTCCCACAGGCACTGGAATACTCACGCGCGCGTGTCTGAGTGTGCAGTGCACGGTGGTGTCACGCTTAGGTAAGGCGTTCTAACCTCACTAGACCAGTTTTGTTCTTCATCAATATTTGATCTGGAAAGCTTCAGTTCCTTCGAGGTTGTGATCGCGTGTTACGACGTAGCTTCAGTATCATAGCGCGTGCATGAAAAGAGCGTGAGCCATTTCTTTCTTGTGGTGAGGGGCTGAGAGTTTAAACCTACTTCGTAACTAGGGTGTTTTTTATTGACCTAGTTTATTCACTTTTTGTGTTTTTGTGACCTATGATATATTTCGTGATATCTCTAGAATAAAATTAAATGATTTAAACATTGTTTTATTACATTGCCGCGTCTCGGCACAGTCGGCCTACTGACCCACCCGATGTGCAAGCCAATCACTTTTTTATGCTCTACTCTCTACACAGTACTTTAGTTGAACATACCCGCCCTTTACTGAAGCCACCAAGATAATAAGTCGTGAAACGTCTCGACGTTGTGCCCATAGAAGTTTAATACTTCATGTGTGATCCGACTTCCAAGTCAATCCACTGATAAATATGTGACCATATTGAGGTCTGTCGAGCACATGGTAGAAGCGCACATATAAAAATAATATGATTGGTGTTTTAATTATAAAACTAAATTACAAGATATATTTAGCTTTCAGCGGTGCCTTTAAGGTGCGAATTTGTACTTCTAGGTGCTCCTAGTGTTGAGAGCTGCATTTCATCTTACAAATATGTCTGCATGGCCACCCAAATAAGCGCACAAGAGAATTAATCGTCCTGCATTTTCACTATGTACTAGTTAAAACCGTGTTTGCTTTCTGACGCAGACCAAATGAATTTGGACAACCCACTCTAAGACGTTTCTTTCTGCAAAACCCAGGGATCCTGGGTTCAATCCCCACTCCTGCCCGTTTCGCTATGGAAAAGTATCGTACCGCCGTGAAGTCGTGTATCACTACAGCGTGATGCACGTTAAAGACCGCTGGGCAGGAGTCGTACATTTCTCATATACAGCGTAAACCAGTGTCGCCGCACGTCAAAGGCAGACCAACCATACACTGTATTACAAATGTATCTTTTTTTGTGTAGGGTTTGGGGGGAAGGGGGTTAGTCCAATGTCTTTTGGTTTGCAATATCAATGTCTAAGGTACTGTTTGACTCAAACTCGCCTGTAGCGAACTTCTAAATTTTTCGAATTACGAAATGCGTTTGTTGTGTACTAGCATACCGCTGTATCGCTGTACACAAGAAATGCCCGGCCATACCCTAGTATTGAAACTTTTATTGTTGATTCAACCATTATGTTGCACTATCAAGAGCGTGGTGTCCTTGTCAAGACTGTCCACTTCAAGGCAGAAACGCTTTTAAATAATTCCATTGAACTCACCACTTTTTTAGCATCGGCATTCCTTTTTTCACATGATCGATCTTCTTCTTCCTCGGGTTCAGGTGATGGAGCGCAGTTCGTGATCGGAAGCAAAGCTAAATAAATATTTAAAAAATATATTAATGCTTATAAAATATATGGCTTGCAATAAAAGCCCCTGGGTAAGGATATCAATCAACATATATAACTCTTCGTGATCAACCTGGAAACAAATATGTTAACTCTAATTATCTGTGTGCGAAAGAATGCGTTCACTCTATAATTATCAGGTGTTTTCAACAGTAAAACCAAAACGTTGCGTGAAACATCATTTGGAAGTTACGAATGAGGAATAGCAACCATGAAAAAACATTGAAGGTGACCTTTCTCTCTAAAGTACTGCAGTGCATGGAATGCATTAATGGAGAATCGATCTGTTAAATTTGTTTCAAACACATTAAACATTGCTATCAGGCAAAAAATATAAAATATAGAAAATGCTTATAAAATATATGACTTGCGATAAAATGCCTAAGTAAAGCAATGAGTGAACATATAGAGCTCTCTTGATCAACCTGCAAACAAATGTGCTAACTCTTATTATCTCTGTGTAAATGATTGTGTTCATTCTATAAATATTTTGCCGCTAAATATAGCGGAGAAACTAAATCGGTGAATAGGTCACGGGACGTCAATTTCCCCGTTAGATTTAGCGGGGAACGTAATTTGATATATAGGTGACACGACGCCAGGTTATGTGACGTGAAATTGCACTTCAAATTTAGCTCGCAAATACACGGACGAAAAAACAGACGTTCGCTATAAAGCATTCCATGCTTTTCATACTCGAAAAATATCCCGTGCATCTACATTCCGCAGAGCACTGGGAAGGCCAAGTACTGTCGTTTACGAAGAGCGCTTGCTGAATCACAAGAGTTAAACGTGTTCACTTAAAAATGGCCTACAAAGTAATAATGCACCGCGCACTGGTTTCTCATTGTTTGTTTTCAGGGTTAGCGTGCGTATATGAGTTACAAGGCAAAATGTGCTCTGGTCGGGTCAGGCGTTGTACTTCGCAGTGACTGCTTCACGAGTGGCTATAGCAAAGCAGACCTAGTAAATTTTTAAAGCATAAAATGATTTTTATGCTACCTCTCAATTCTAAAATTTTGTCTGTCCGTCCGTGCATTTTTTGCTGAATTTGGCGGGGAATTCGAGATCGCGTTACCCGACGTCATGGGGCGTGCAGACCGGTTCAGTTTCCCCGCTAAATTTCGCGGAAAAATCGACGTCACGTGACCTATACTTGTTTGCAAGCATAGCGTCCCGACTGGTGCCCCATGCGTTCAAGCACATAGAGCATGCGAGAGAAGATGGCTTTGGCAGGCTGACAATTGCACGTGCTTC
The DNA here is from genome assembly GCA_037355805.1 of Ixodes ricinus. Classification (NCBI taxonomy): domain Eukaryota; kingdom Metazoa; phylum Arthropoda; class Arachnida; order Ixodida; family Ixodidae; genus Ixodes; species Ixodes ricinus. Next base: position 61,806 of record JAZHYW010051365.1, read on the forward strand.
CACACACGAGCAGGAACATGGCGGCGGCGAAATGCCCTGTTTGCCATCGTCTATACATTAATTCAGTTTCCCCGCAAAATTTGGCGGGAAAGTGGCGTCATAGGACGTCATTTGACGTCAGGTGACGTTAACAGCTTAGGGAAGTTAACTGCACGTGATCTATACGTCAACTAAGTTTCCCCGCTTACGTTTGCGGAAAAATTCACGCTCTGGCCAAAACTTGAATTCAGTTATTTCGCTAATTTAGCGGGAAAATGACGTCACGTGACATATACAGCAATTAGGTACCCGCTAAATTAAGCGGAAAAGTTGACATCTTGTGACCAAGAGACCAATCCAGTTTCCCGCCAAATTTAGCGGGGAAAATCGACGTCCCGTGATTTCTGCAACCATTCAGTTTCCCCCACAAACATTTTGCTGAAAAATATACGTCACGTGAAACACGAAGTTTTCGCACCGATTCCCTATAATGGATTTAAGCATTTATAGAAGTTTAAAGTTAACAGTCGTTGAAATTTTTTATTCATTAACTATTAGGGTGCGATACCACATTACGACATCGTCAAATTGCTCCAAACTGAACCAAAACATTGCCAGAATTATCGTCAAAAGATAAATGGGATCACCTCTTCAAATAATAACCATTACCAATATTTCTGAAGAATTCATGTTGACTGCCAGTACAGTGGTACTTTGCACTAAAATATGCACCTCGAGATCGAACATTTCGCCACACATATAGGTCAGATAACTTCGTTTTCCTGACGAAGCGGACTCCGGCCTATACGTCGAAGAATCAATCGTCAGTTGTTGACTGATTTCATATAGGTATATATATATCCCAGTATATATATACACACCTATGACTCCACTACCATATATATATATATATATATATATATATTATGTTCTGATTTCAGTTTCGTTTCACAGAAACAAGTTCCATTCGGGTCCTGCGACGGAACGAAAATATTATGGCCTGTAAGGGTTCGTAAGAGTTTCTGTTTGAGCGCAAAAAAGAATATAAATTAAAACTTACAAAGAAAACAAATAATTTTTTATATAATTTAGGGTCATTACAAAGTTCTAGCAAGTGCGCATTTTTTCCAAAGATATAAACTTGAAGAATCTGGGTAAAATACACCACGAGAGAGAACGACTCAAGGCAATGAGCGGGTTATCTGAAGCGGGGCGTCAAGTGTACACTGTAAAGTGCGAGAGCCTCTGTTCTGATCAAATAAATTTAAACCCCGAGAATGACTGCCGCACGCTTACTTGTGCGACCGGTACACCAAGGGGACAAAAGGCTACATGCGTCAAAGGGTTAAGTTCCAGGTGGCATTCCCTTAGTTTATACCAAAATATAAATTCACTCCTGGTTTTTGAACATTCGGAGACGTGCTTGACTGCCCTTCAATAGTGGCGACGTACCGACTGCAGTTTTCTACCTCGCTGCATGTAACAAACACTGAAATACCTGAACTGTCCTTTTGAACCGAAAACCGTTTAGAAGATTTTTCGGTTACTCCCGAACAAAGTAATACTTAACGTTTCGATTATGTTCGCGTTCCGTCCAAAAATACTGTCTTTTTTGTTTTTAAGCGCAGCTCTTAGGTGCCGTTTCCGGCTTGAGCGGCGTCGGCGTCGCCGTCGGCGTAACCGTAAAGTCAGGTGACCCCCCCCCCAGGTCAGGTGACCCGCCCAGGTAAAGGGGGGGGGGGGGGAAGGAGGGAAATGGAACGCGGCGCAAAGCGGAGGCTGCCATATTAAAACCGCTTACGTTGCCAGCATAGGTTTTGCAGCGAAGAAGTTGCTGCCATATACGGCGGACTGAGTTTTACTTTCTTTTTCGTTTTGGAAAGAGAATGTATTGTTGTGTTACATAAGTCCTCCTGCATACAGACAACGAAGTTTAATTATATTTGTCTTGTCTACTTGGTTTGAAACCCTAAAAACGGGTTTTTGACGACTTATTGCTTCCATCATTTTGGAGTACGCAAGGCAGTTATCTCGCTGTTCTGGTTTCGGTTACGAAAGCAAGGCAAAACGCTCGTAGTTCCCGCCCTCAGTACACGTTGGACACCTTCCACACTTTGACACCGGATAACTGGATGAACAAGGATTTACATTTACTTCAGAGGTCACTTTCGCCGCTTCCTCACCGTCGAGCAGCCGGATCAGCTGGCGGCAAGCCGCGGATGAAAGGCTTGAGCATCAACAGCCTAGAGCCACTACAACAGCCCAAGTGCACTCAGTGCCGATGCGGGCGACGCGGGCTTCTGTCAACCCAGGGGCGGATCCAAGGGGGGGGGGGCGACGCGGCCGCCCCCCCCCCAAACAAAGCCGACCCCACCCCCCCCTGCCCCCTTCTCGGAGGGCGATTTGACATGGGTGGATCCCCCGAAATAAAACCGACTACCGGCCTGCCAGGTGGTAGAAGGCTCGGTACTCAAGGACGAGGGTTCGAAATAGGGTAGGTCGCACCCTAGCAGGCACACTTGTACTCTGAACTTGGAGAACCACTCCGTCGCTTCAACCGAGACTGAAGTCCGCGGCGGCGGTTTCAAAGCACGGCTTAGAACCAAAAGTCGGCGCAGCGGCGCACATCTAGGGGCCGTCGGCGCAGTGTGGTTCTGCGGCGGTTAAAACAAAAGGCGCAACCGGAGTCCTGTTTATCTTGCTTTAGATTTTCCCGACCCCCTCCCCCCCCCCCAAAAAAAACAACAACAAAAAACAAGAAAAAAAACGGAGTTTTGGATCTGCCCTTGTGTCAACCGGTAGCCCAGCACAAAGCGTGAACGTTCCAGCTCTTCGTCATGACACGGTGTTGCAGAAAGCAGGGTAAAATACAACTACACGGACCACCGAATCAAATGCACTGTTATCGTAAATCTTGGCTTGTGATTGCGCCTTTGTAGATCATCTTATCCGTTTTGCTGGAGAGACGCAAACGACGGGCATAACAAAATCGTTTGCGTATTCCGCATACCTCGCAAAAGCACTTACCCATGTCACCTTGCGAAAAGCGTGAAACACGGAGTCCGCACCGCCCTGACTTACCAGTCTTTTACCTGCTTTAGAGCAGTTTGTACCTGCTACTTAGTAGGTATGTCTACTGAAACTGCAACTTGAAACTAGGGGAAATACCAGAGAGAAAAGAGACAAAGTTGGGAAAGCATGCTCGCTCTCCCCAATTTCTGAACTCTCAAGTGATTGTACCATAATAAATTCACCAACACCTCTTCCCAAAATAAAGAAAAAAACACTATGTTCACTACGTAAAAAATGGTCTCAGTTCATGCATCCGTAGGCAGGTAGGAAACGTTGCTTTAATTTATTCACACCGCATGATGAGCGCAACAAACTCACACGAGATTTACAGGAAAATATCGGTGGTGACTTAAGTTTCCCTGAAATTCTGTATGACCGGTCGTTTGCAGGACCGAATCATCTACTCGGGCGGTGTGCGTCGCTGTGCAAACGCCAACAACACGAAGCATAAAAACGGCAGGTCTAGGACAACAATCCGGAGTCCATTGTTCAATTAAAACGACGTAATTTTGTTGAAAACGCCCGCAGCTTTTTACTCACGGTATGCGTCGAGAATCTTCCACATTTTGAAACGGAACGAAGGAAGATTTACTTTTAAAAGCGCTCGCTGCGTCCTCCCGGACCAGCTGGACCGGATCAGCTGACGACGACGGGACTTAACCCGTTGAACCTCAACCCCACAATAACCAATTTGCGCTTCGTGTTAGTATGGGCTTCTACCTCCAAGCACCGCACCACACACCACGAACGTTTCAACTCTTTGTCGCATCGCCGTGTTGCACCAAACCTATCTCTATGCACCAAACAGAACGAGATCGCCGAAGTCAACGTAGCGCTGTCGTGAACCTTGGCTTGTGGTTGCGCACTCGTGGACCCTGTGACTCCCTCCGCTTTCAAAGCACACACGACGATTACGAATGATACTTTCCGTCTTCCGGGAACATCACAGGGGCACTTCTCCGGTCACGTCTTCGCTACATGTGCTCGCAAACCGCGTCAAACCAAAACAATACCGGCGCCATGTTGAACGTGCGTTGTTGCTAGATTTTCTCCGACCAAACAAAAACAACGAAAGCAAACCGGCTCTAGCTTCCAGCGTACATCGGCGTTGCGCCGTGGCCAGATTTTCTCCGTCAGCTCTAACTTAAAGATGACCTACAGATGCAGCAACACTGGTATCAAGTTTTAATATGGCGGCCCCCACGGAGCGCCGTAAATTCTGAGGAGGGTGCATTGGAAGCGGCGGCACCTTCCCCCCCTGGGTGAGCCCCCCACAGGTCACGTGACCCCCCCCCCCCCGAGTTCACGTGACTTCCCCGGTCCAGCGTGAACCCCGTGAGGGGAGGGGGAAAGGAGGGGTACACCCTCCCCTCAGTACGCCTTCCCTCCTCCTCCTCAAGAGGTGCGCTCCAATTCGGCATTACAGGGAGTTGCAAACGGCTTTCATTTTTTTACCAAAAACTAGCACATCATGCATACTTCAATTTCAGAGAGCGTAATGTTTTTTTGCTGCTTTTTGTTTTTTTATATTGTTTTGTTCCGTTCCGGCACTGTGACCGCGACGCTGTCTCTTTCTTCTGCACGTACGTTTAGCGCAGATAAACGCAGAGGAATATTTGCGTACGTGTCGTTTTTTCACTGAGTTTCGGGTTTCTGAAGCGAGAGCTTTACGGGCGACACTTCCTAGAGATTTCCAACTCGTGGGCTGTCATAACAGGGCGCTCAAAAAAGGAAAAAAAATGTTTCTCTCCCGGTTCGGCGCGAGGACTCGAAATGATTTATCGGAGCCCGCCTCAATAGAATCACTAGAACTACAGTCGCCGATTCACCGTCAGGTTAAGAAATTCATAAAGCAGCGAGTCTACATCACCTTATCATCGCTCCGCAGACAATGCCGATAAGAACGCAGAACAATCGATCACGAAGCAATAGGCGTGAACATAAAAATACACGGCCATGCGTTTTTTATCTATTAGCGACGTGCGCGACCAAAAGCGTCGCTTTGGTCAAGTTCGCGATTGGCAAAACTATTGCATCTTGTAATTATGATAATTCCTGCCCAATCGCTGGTTCACAGCGAGCCAAATACTGCCAAGCACGGCGAGGCAGAGGCAAATCCTTCCAATCGTGGCGAGGCAAATCCTGCCCGTCACGTCACGAAGAAAACCATAAGAGGGCGACATCGAACCATCTCGGCGCTAATAGTGCGAGAACGAGCACACGAACTAGTTTGCAGCGCCGGTGACGTCTGACGCAGGCTGATGATGCAAATAACACTTCAAGAGCGCCGATATGATGAAGCCGGCACCAGTGGCCAAGCGCGAATAAGTGACAGCTAGAAAAACGCGGGAGTGAGGGACATCTATAGACAGGACGACGTCTCTAAAGTTGTTAGAAACAGATAAGTCCGGATGGTTTGCAGTCTTACCTATGCCAGCATTCAAGAAAAAACAGAAACGGCAATGGATACCTTGTTTTCGGAATGGGTAGGGAACATTGGAAAGTTGAAAAGAAATATCTGGTGCAGTACTGATTGAGGATGAATTGAAGGATGTAGCAAAATGTATCACAGGTGCAATGAATCCAACATTAGGCATCAAGTTTTTCCTAAAAGACCATAAGCCTGAAATGCCCCTTCGTGCGGTCATCAATGAGAGTGGGACATGGCAGGAAGTGGTATCAAGGTTTTTGCAAAAGGGTTGGGTTATGCATGCTTAGAAAATTCATTATCACTTAGAAATTCAAATGAATTGATTGACAGTTTGGAGATTCATCATGGGAGTATTGAGACGTCGTCCTGTCTATTTTCTTTCCCTGCTACGTTTTGATGTTTCTTTCTATTTCTACCCAGTCTCAGGTTAATTCAACATGGTTAATATTCACCAGCTGGCCTGCGCCCTTACGATTTTTTCTGACATCTATAATTTTTCCGGGACCGCAGAAAAGGAACATTTCAAGGCGCAGTGGACTTTAAAACATTCCTGCGGGTTCACTCTCCAGCAGTACAGGGAGGCACTTAATCACGGTGGAAAACGGGAGGACCGCCGCAAATCAGGAAGCTCTGTTTACGAATAAACCTAAAAAAATGTAATATGCGCGGGAAAAAAGAAGTGTTTAAGTGGAGAATCGTGCTCATTGTCCCTGCGTACGTCGCATTTTTTAGACTAATTGTGTTTTGAGGTTCGTTATTCGCTGATATCCTTCCATTCTTCGGAGTGATTGGCTGTCTTTGTTTTTTCCGGAAAGGGAACTAACATACCCTATTTTCTTTAGGTGAAGCACCCTACTCTCGACCGCGCGCTCCTTTTTTGAGCCAGTTAATCTTATGGTCTCTCGCCGCGGACCTTTTAATGCGAAGGCATTAACTGTCCCATGGAACGAAGCCGGCGGTGTCTGTAGTAGAGAAAAACGGCACCTAAACTCCCATTTTCCCTTTGACTGAGCGAAGCGGCAGCTAAAGTCCCATTGGCTGCGGCGCGTCATATCAGATGCATTGTCACACAAGACGTGGAGCCGGCGGGTGTGCTGGGCCTGCGCAGTGGGGAAGCGTGATGTCACTGCCGGAGCGCCGTGTTAAAAAGGAAGGCGTGGCGTGTTGCTCGTAGGAATGCGCTGCGTTTAGGAATGCTTTTGCATTCCTACACGCAAACAGGCTTAAATAACCTACTGTAGTTTTTTACTCTCTCTCTGTTTATCTTACTTTTTCACTCTCTATTGCTTGACGATCGTTTGTGTCAGCCTAAATTGTCCGAGTGTATGCACTTTTAATGCGCGACCTAATAGCGCTGATCTTGAGAGTCAGCTGTAAACAAATATGTTTTTGACTTAGAGATAGACTGGTTTTACCACTCTTCGGTACTGATGCAAAAATATTACCTGCAACAACAGCAAGAGCCATGAATGCTTGAATCTTCATTGTGGCTTGTGAGCGTCCTGGTGGAACATGAAAAATCATGTTGACGCTCATTATTTTTAAAGTCTACAAAATTAATCATGACGGTTCAATACAAACTACCGACGTCCTAAACTTATGGATTGCCCTATCTTTATATGTCTCGCGCCGTCCATCATACAGTATAGGTTATGGAATATGTTTGACCTTTATATGCTTCACACAGTGCAATCATAACGAAGGGTCATGATTTCGAAGTCTGACATTTAAGTACATCACTCACTTTCCATAGAACTTTCCTCAGACGCCCTGAATTTAATGTTAAAAAATAAATAATTTAGATTATAGAAACATCACCCAACGTAATTAATATTGGCGTAATACACAATTATGATTATGAAGCGCACGCCTTTTTCATTTTCCAGCAATATAATTTAATTATCATTCTTCGTCTAACTTTAGAGTTGCCGTCTATGCATTTGTCTGAAAAATGCGGCTTCTGATTCTCACTAGTATATCCGTCCCTAAAATCAGGACAAACATGGACAGTATCAAATACTGAACCTTCTAGTACTCAAAACCACCTTCAAGCTCTTGCAAATTTAGAGATGTAAAGGTTCAGGAAACGTTAAATAGACCAAAATGTTTTTTTTTGTTAGACGTCTGGAAACATTGATGTATACGAAAGTATACATCTGCTAGATTACTCTACGTACAAATAGATAACGATTTGAACCAGTCAGTGTCGATGAACTCCGTGTCTTTATTTTCCTGTGCATGTTGATTTAAATTTTTGTACGCTCGGTGATCAGTCTGTTAAGATCGGGTGTCTGCAGAAGTGCAGCTTCCAGCCAGTCTTTCGGTATACAACAGAAGATGACATATGAGGGGACATGCTGTCCTGTAGTTTCCTTCAGTAAGAAATTACAGAAAATTTCCAACGCTGAGACAACTTACGTTGTCTTAGTCCTTAAACGAAACAAACTCTGTTAAGGATATACAAAATTTTACTTCTCACACAACACCAGCCTTGCTTTAGCTTCGTCAAAGTAGATTTAACTTATTTTACGTTTGGAAATATGTCAGTCTAATAATGTATGTACAATCTTTGATTTTATTCATAGATTAAATGTATATACATACATGATACTGCAATTAACGGAAAGGTGCAAGTCGCGCACCAGTCACCTGGCTGTGTTTGGCAATTTGTGTTTGAACTTTGACCTCCTTGTTCCCCTTCTCCAGGGATCATTGTTATTCAGATGAGAGGCGATATATATGCGACGTAATGATGCCGACCGATTCCACGGCCTATATGTAGCCTGAAGTCACTAAATCCTGGGGGCTAGAGCCAAGCTCCCCGTATGGTCACCGCTTTGGTTCATGAAATAAGCAGTTTTTCCTGTACATCTCCATTCTTGTTGAGCCAAACTTAATTCGCTGGTGACGGGTAGCCTTATAGAGGCGTTTCTTGAATACCGAGATTTCGCTAGCCACACACCGGCGAAAGGAGCGTACATTTTCGTACCGCCACTACATCCGGCGTCGGTGCTTCGAAGATATGAATGGAACGAAAAGGGCGATTGCCATAGAAATGGAGACCGTTCGGAAAATCGCCTTATGAGGTTTTGGTCGTCTGTATTTTACTAGTTCTTTGTGTTCGGCTAGCAGGCAGGGAAGTTAAGGACTCTACTTTCCCAGTATCCAGGGACTTTAATTTAGCCAGTCCAGCAATAACAACGTGCCACGTGAGTCGCGCTCCGCTTGCCCCTGGGTTAAACCGAATTATCGCATTTTTCAGTAAATGTTTGTTAGTCTTGCAATTGGTATCAAATCATCTAACACATCAATGCTCTATATCCATGCCTCGTGTGACACTTAAAAGCGAATGGCGGCGCTGCACTGAAATGAGCCGATATAGAACAGCCTCTGAAGACAAGTTATGGTGCGGCACTCGCACGTGGTTTCGTATACGCAACTCGTGCTTTCGGCAACAGTGAGTGTCGAAATGTGCAAGAAACGCTTAGTGTGAATTTTATCCAGGCATTTTAGCTCACTGCGCTGGTTTGGCTTCGCTGGCTTGTATCGCCCGCTTGACATCTCGGTCATTTTCTGGCCAATCTTATGCTTCCAAAAAACATGCGTGTGGTGTATCTGACCGTGACAGCTCAAGCCATATAGACGCTTTTTTGCAGGTGCATAGGCATAGCCATCATTAAGCCCATACTATAGGAGGCTATTCATCAGCTCGCGCGTTCATGACGCCGAGTTGTCATGTCACGTTCTGGAAACAAACACGAAACATCGGGTATATGTAAATGAGTAAAAACATTTTTTTTATATTTTCAAGGCCCGGATTATTGACAGAGGTACTGGGAGGGGAGATAAAAAAATACTGATGGTATATAAACAGGTCTAGTACAAAAATGCAGTGAAAACATGAGCGGTCAAGAAATAGTAAAGTGATTGTTTATTGCAATTACAAACTAATGGTCTGATGGTATAAAGACATTAGAGATGCGGGAAGGTGGTTTCACTCCAATGGCGCTTTTGGAATAATTCAGTCGATGTATGCGTTGCTGTGACCACTGATCTATAATGGGCCTGATGGCGCATACGTGCTCTCAGAGCCTAGCGGAAGTGAAGCCACCGTACGTTTGCTGCTTGTCCGAGAAATCGGGCGTTTGCGTGACTTCCAAGATCCATTCAATGGATGATATGGTTTCTTTGAGTTGGTTTAAAGAAGCCTGTTTTGAATCATATTCCGAGAACAAGTCATTAGAACCGGCGACAAATGCCCACTTGGGGCCCTAACTCGCCAAACAGAAAGTTGGAGACGAAATTTCGCGGAGCGCGCCAATCGGACGTTGGCAAACAAAGCACGAAGTCATCGTCGTGATAGGCCAACTGGAGCGCTCCGTCAACTTCAGCACCAACGTTGGAGGCCTTGAGAATCTAGAATCTCAAAATATTCACATCGAATGGCTTCCCAGGAAACCTCTCCGGTCTGCATGCTCTGTTACTGCTCATAAAGCAGCCTCTCTTGAGATGACAAGAAAACATCCAGCGCCCTGTACGTTGTGCGAACCCGCATTCAATATGAAAAGCATGTCAAGCGCTCACTTCGGTGGAGACCGATTACCTCTGGTGGATCCGTACCTGCTTGCTTAATGCGCCATCCAGCACCGCGGGTGGAGATCAGGAGGTGCGATAGGGATTAGTTCCGACTTTCAATTAATGGTGAATGCGAGGGAAATATATGAAGAAAGGGAAGCTTATCTTTAAGAGCAAGGTCAGCGTGCGTAATACATTTGATAAAAAAACATAAACGAGATATTTTGCGACGCAACAAACAAGAAGACGAGATAGGCTTTGCTACAATAGACATGACCCTGGCGCTACGATGATAGATTCGCGAACCGCGAATTTGGAGAGCCTCAAGGTTCGACAGCAGCGTACGTGTGACAGGAATCCCGGATTGATGCAGCGTATTCCAATTTAATACGTACTTGGGTCTTAAATAAAAATATTTTCAAGGACGGGAGGGCTAATGTAAAATATATTTTCAAGTATTCGAGTATAGAGCTGCGTTATCAATTATATTGACAGTATGAGTTCACCATGACATGTTAATAAAGCTAAGGGGGCACCGAAATATTTGTATTAAGTCACGGACTGCAAGTATAACATAACTGAGAGAGGATGAGGGGTTCCGAGGTAAATTATTTATGTAAATAAGGAGTAGCAATGTGCCTTGTCGGACACCTGAGGTGACGGGACAGATGGAAAGCCGGATATGTTTGATCAGAACAGTTGTCTCTGATGCGTGTACATTATTGCGAAACACTTAGGATAACCAATGGCTGCCATCTGCGAAGAGAACGCGGTGAATGACGTGCATACAATTTGTTGAGACCTCAAAAACAGCATGGGCTGTGAGACGGATCCTGACGGAAGTCTCTGACACGTCGTGCTCAGAGTAAAACCGGAGTGTTACTTTATGTATAAACATAGTTTCAGCACAGGTGTACAAACAGTAGTCGGAATCAAATAGCGCAAAATCGCTCTTTAGCTTTTGCTGTGCAAGAGCAGTCACTACATGCCGATTTTCTTTACAGTGCTGAATCTATAACGCGCACTACGCTCTTCAATTCGAGCCATTCGAACAACACTTATTGTCTGTCTCGTCGATCGTTGAGCTTCCTCTGTAGATTGCAGTTATGGTTCTCCTGAGGGCACCGCGAGAAAGGCTTAGGCACGGCGTTTGAACCTCCCCATCCTAATTTTATCTTTCGTGACTATTCTAGAACGTTCTAGTAGAATCGTATAAAGTATCGCTTGTTCGTGTGCAGAACGCTCTAGACTACGCAGTCTGTATGAAGGAAGCTGAGACTGGCAACTCAAAATCAGTGACACCTGTGACGCAGAACACTCGATACATTTTGTTTTAGTTTGAAGGCACAAGTTCGCCTCATTAAACATGTATTTTGTTTTCACTTGAATCTATGTTTCCGTCCGTGACGATACAAAACTGTGAAAATAACCCTTTTACTTAGAAAAGGCAAGGCCGTTTTGTCTTGCAACATATAATTCTTTGTTTCTCAAGATGACAGCGCTTATGCTGGCATGGAAACATGTAAAAAAAGCTTGTTGCGTGCTTAATATTCTTTTCTTTTTACTTCTAACGCATTGAGTAGTTCTGAGCTCACTATTCCAATCTAATATCTCCGAGTTTTGGTAAGATATGATGCCTTCAGTTGATCAGTAGTATTCATTTCATACGGTTTTCTACTACGACGGTCTCTTAAATTTGTGGTGATTGATAGGGCGTTGACGGCTTTGGATAAACTCAGAAAGTTGTGTACGATGAAGGTTGCTCACAGCCTGCGTTCCACAGAACCACATTGTACCACGTGTACGCAAACGATTCTGTTCATCAGTATACAAAGTAGGCTCTATAGAGTGTACGTCATGTATAATAACACATCCTATTTCTTACTCATGATTATATCAAAACTTGTGCCCATTGATACATCGGCATGTTGACTTTTTCAAAATTTCGTTTATAATTCCGCTTGAACAAACATGTCACAGCGTGTATAAGGTTCTCACTCATAAACGCAAAGCATATTTATTACATACATATTAAAATGAAGAGCTAAGAGGAAGAAATCAGATATTTTCTCCTGCTTAGTTGCATTCATCTGCAACTTTGCTTTTATCAAAAAGAATGTCAAATGTTTTGTCGAGCGGTTCAAAAAAACTAATGGGCCCCCCAAAAAACATTTTAGCAACAATATAAAGATTAGTGATTCAGTGCCACAGTTTATTCGTAAAGTCAAGTTTGGAAATCAGATATTTCAAAAGAAAACAAAATCTATCAGCAAACAAAACACATAAATTCGCGTCCACGCCTAATTAGAGCCCCCGAACATAAGTTGTTCCCTACACAATGGCATTATGATTAGTTCCCGCTGAAACAATCAGGTGAAAGTGTTTTCGTGTACAATTATGTGCAATTCGCACAGCGGGGCCCGGGCAACATTGCAATGCAACGGAAGCATTTTATCTTTTTTACTTTAAATATAGTCAATATCTACTTTGCTGAAATTAGTTTGTCAAAGGAATAACGAATGTCTAGATATTTCATAGAAATATTGTAAACGTCAGTAACTTACCGTGGACTAAAGATATCGTACCGCTGTTTCTGTTGAAAACCAGAGGCCGCAGCTTCTGTTGAAAACGTCTTCCAGACAAATATATAACAAAAATGCAGCTGTTATGTCGATGTAAACGTACATGCTGTGAATATTTTATTTTATTTTAGGAGACAGAGAGCTTTCTTTAATTTGTGATGGGCAGTCAATACACTAAAAAAGCAAAGACATCGTCCCGACGATTGTGTTCAAAGCGTTATTCAGATTCAGAGAATATATATATATATATATATATATATATATATATATATATATATATATATATATATATATATATATATATATATATATATATATATATATATATATATATATATATATATATATGTATATATATATATATATATATATATATATTCTCTGAATAACGCTTTGAACACAATCTTCGGGACGATGTCTTTGCTCTTTTAGTGTATTGACTACCCATACAATAAAGAAAGCTCTCTGTCTCCTAAAATAAAATAAAATATTCACAGCATGTGCGTTTACATCGACATAACAGCTGCATTTTTGTTATATATATATATATATATATATATATATATATATATATATAGAGAGAGAGAGAGAGAGAGAGAGAGAGAGAAAAATGCAACAGTTTTATTGGTTTAATTGCAGATGCTGAAAATAATCATCTTTATCTTTCTTATAGGAGGCAGGCAACTTGCTTTTATTTATGATTAGCAGACAACAGTAATAAAGTTGAAAGCTAAACTAGTCGGTGGCCGTTACACATGATGAAAAAAAAAACAGTGCAAAAGAAAAGGACAAAAGAGTAACATACAAAGCAGGACCAACGATTGTCCTGTCGTGTGCATTTTTCTTTTCCCTATGTCTTTTGCACTGCGTCTCTTCACCATGTATAGAGAAATAACACTTACATATTATGGCAGACTTATTCTGATTATGTAATTGCCAACGCCAACTCAATCCTCTCATACTTAAAATTAAATTTTATATGAGCCCCTTTGCCTTTGAGATGGCTTTTATTTAAGACCCTTGTACGTTCTAAATTGGAGCAAGCTGCTTCAAGGAAATCCCGGTGACCACACGCTAGTGTGTAACCTTGAGGCTGTCCAAAACGTGGTGCTTGAATTATCTTTTTCATCTATCATCATACAGCATGTCTTGTCGGTGGAAGCTAACCAATATCTTTTTCTTTTCTTGTTGAATCCCAGAATACCTTGTTTGTGTATTTTTCATAATATTAATTCCTCCAACCCTGCCTTAAAAGAAAAGCTACGCCTTCTTCTTGTCTATAATTCTCCCGCGCTGACCATCAATTAAAAGTCGGGATTTATCCCTTCATTTATCCCTTCATTCATACCTTGCCTTCGTCAGTCCCAAAACATCACTTGCATGGAACCGCCTTCTCGCATCTTTAGTTTCTATACCATCAGTCAATTCATTTAGAATTACGAAAATCAGTCATTTTTGTTAATCCTTGACCGCTCATGTTTTTACAGCATTTTTTATACTAGAATAGTTTATATCCTATGTGTTTGTTTTGCCCCCTCCCCTCCCCCTCTATGCAATATTCCGCTCCATGAGGGTATTGAAATAAAATAAAATAAATAATTATCATGGAAACCATCTACTACCTGAAAACACCTTCAACCGTGTTTTAACGTTGAATTTTCGGATCAGATGCAACTTTTAGGACATTAACGAACTCAAAGATACTGCTTATTTGGAGATACTGAAAGAAGGTTGTATAAATATAACAGTAATAATAAGTAAAGAGGGCAGTAGGGTATTACGACAAACGAATAAAAGTAAACATAGCAAATAAACAGTGTGTTTACGCTGCTCGCAACTGTTTTATATAACAAAGCATGGTGAAGGCAGCTTCTCGGCAATATTCCACCGGGTGAAAATGATCGAAATTCCTCTTCTCCCTGGTACACGCAAAAAAGGTCACTTATCAAGTGCATGAAGGACGTGCGCGCGATGCGGGGAATAGGACAGATCGATTTCGTTGGGCGTAATTATTTACCGCGAACGCGCATTTAATCTTGAGGCCGATAGCTCGAGCATATGAGCGGCCTGGGCAATGTGAAGTACGCCACATATGCCACCATTTGAATGATAATTTTACGGAGACTGAAGATTAAACCTCTGCTCCCGACCGCTGGCGGTTTCATGCAAATGTCGTCGTCGGTTCACTTGATCCTTACGCTGCCGCGCATGTTGTGTATACAGTGGCGACGACGCCGTGGAGCTTACGGCCCGGTGACATGGTAAGGGGACTTGGCGTCAAAAACGGTGTGGCAGGCGTGGAAGTTCGAAGAACGGAACCGCAGACCGTGTGCGTTCACAGGTCTCCAAAGCCGGCGGCAGGAGTTTCGAAAAGCCTCAAAGCGCACACCCAGCGCACTTGCACCCTGCCCGCCATCTGTAGGCGCTTGCAGAAGATGTTTCATAGCCCGCTTCCACAGCCAGTGCGGCTGTTGCGTCATAACGTGGTGACGTTGCGAACTTCGGTTTGTCCAAACCAGTTCAAGGTTGGCGCATGCACCAAGGCACTAATGCTAACGCAATAAAACTTGTCTTAAAAACCAAGGAATAATGGAAAAGCGTGCAGTTCGTTTTAATACAATGAGGTTTAAACAGCCGTAAAGAGCAGAGCTAAACTATTAAAAAAATTGATTTGGGGCCGTACAAAGGGTTCGATGGGCCGATTTGCCGTCTGAACAAGACTAACTATTATTTTCTTAATCTGGAATTTGTTTTTGCTCATTTGATATTCACATTTTAATTGATGCGATTGGATATACTTTTGGGTAGATACAGAACGCGACACTGTTAGCGCGAACAAGCGATCACCAGTTTTTTTCTGTTTTTCCTTTAGAACCGAAAGGTTTTCATCAAAGATATCACTGTTAAAGAGAGAGCTAATTTAGCTCTAATATAAAGGGTAAAATTGTATGCCCACAAATATTATTTCCTATTAAAATGCGAAAAGGCGCCGATGTCGTGTTCGCGCTAACAGTGTTGCGATATGTACACGTATGGTATTTTGTGAAGTACACTATAAGCAAACAAGTGCATTTACGCTACCGCATGACACATGCCACATCGACAGCAGCTCAGCTCACGCGTAATGCGCTATCATTGTGGTGCCGTTGACGTTTTCTGCGCCTCCTCCTGATCTCGACCAGGGTTTTCACGCTATCTTCTCTTGCGCTCTCAATTCCGCACTGGTGCCTGATACATCCCCTCTCGGTCTCGGCTGCTGAAAGGCTGTTATCATAACACCTCTTCTTATCATAGTGAATATCATTAGCTACTACCTGCATCAGACATGGGAGGGTATCTGCACCCATCTTCGCGTTTTTGACTTAGTAATTGACCGGAATGAGTGGCACATCTTGAGAAGGGCATCTTGGATTACCGCCTGTTTGTAATAATTTTACAAAAAGATACAGTCCTGAAATACGGGTGCTGTAAAGTTTCTAATACTTATTTTATACCCAGTGTTGGCGGTAACGTTACAAGTAACGGGCGTTACCGGTAACGCGATGCCGCCTGGTAACAAGTAACGTACTCGTTACTTTTGAAAGTAACAGGTAACGTACTCACGTACTTATTCTGAGTAACGTGTAACGAAATTACGTTACGTTACTTTTACTCCTAAAACTTAAAAAAAAAAATTAGAATTTTGAAATTTTTTTGCTGTGTGTTTTTAAGGTGCCCAGTCATAAATTCCTTAAGTCGAAAAATGCCGCTGTCACTCCCACATCAGGCGCATCCGTTGAACGCCTATTTAGCGTATGGCGCGGACGTGTTTACCAGAGAGCGAAGGTTGGAATGTCAGATGCCAGCTTCGATAGTCGGCTGTTTGCTGAAGTACAACAGCGAGTCGTGCTTCGGAGGTAACGGAGAAGCTTGTTGCAACGGCAATATCTGTACTTCGAGCGTATTCGTTGAATATAATATATTCAAAGTTTCAATCTCGGCGTGCGCCTTAGATTTCTGTGCCGCATGAGGAGCCCGGTTCTATCTGTCAGGATTCCGTGCCAGCGTGCTATAAATCGCACCCACATTACGAAGAGAAGCTTCGTACTTGCCGCGTTTGTTCTATAGCTATTCGGGTGAAACCCTAAAATAGAGGTAATTAAGTTTCCGCATGGACATACCCTAGCTATGGCGCTTACGCGCATATCAGAAACGTCGAGAACAGCAGATGTTTTAGTTCGTGAGTAAAAGAGTCACGCAACAGTAACGTGCGTTACTTTTTATCGGCAACAGTAGCGGTAACGCGTTCCTTTCATTTGAGGTAACGTAGGTCGGTAACGCGTTACTTTTTATTTGCAGTGACGCAGTTAACGTATTTAGTTACTTTTTTTTCGGTAACGCCACCATACTGCATACCCTAATTTTAGTAATTACAAGTTGAAAAATTAATTTCACTGAATTAGGAAACTGACGACAACGATTATCCTTGTAATCAGGGTTCGCCAGCGATCATAACGTATAGGTGCCAAGTCTGTTTCGCGTACCTCTTATATTCTTGTCTTAATTTCTAAAACTAAATTTTGAAAACCCAGCATATGGTGTGGATGCCCTGGCGGCTTCTATGTTTCAGTGCCGCCACGTTGTCCAACGCCCGGAGCGGCAGGACATGTTTTAACCACGTGGTGTCTATAAGCGCCATGTCACGTGCACATCCTCCCTGTCACTTTCAATAAAACTAAATGCAAATATTTTTCTTTTGATTTTTCACGTGCTTTCCAACAACACAAATGTGTTTGTGGTAAAATAGAAAATGAGATACACATTCATTACAAATATGCATGCTTCAAATTCATCCACTAGTTTAAACTCAAACATTTGTATAGGATTCATACACATGCCTACAAATATAGGCAAATCAGTACATAACTATCAATGTAAGAAAACTTCGTGTCTAAAACATGTTGAATTCGTAATAGCCGTGACGAATTCTGGTGAATATCTGAGTAAAATACTCTACGATTTCTCAACAGTGTGCTAACTGGAATACGAAAATGAAAAAGAGAGAGAAGAGTGGGTCAGTCAATTGATCTTTAGCTAACCTATGCAAAAACTTAACATACCGGACAGATCTCATGTTGTTAAAGTGCCTAATTTTTGCCTGGATCAAAAACAATTATATTCAGAATGATAATTCAGACAAAATTATCTATCGTGGATTATCCGTATAATTTTTGGTTAAACAAGTGGCCAATATTTTCATTTGCTGTACTAGAGATAGACTTCCAAAAGGCAGATGCAAATTCAAATTTGGAGCGTACATGAGTACTGAAAAGTCTTAACAAGCAGTGCTGACTGGTAAATTGTCTAGATAAACGAGCCATTGCCGCTATAACCTCGTAAAACAGATCTAAATAAAATTAAAATATATTAATAAAATGTTTCTCAGTACTCCAAAAAGCCAATTTAAACGACTGAAAATACCTTTCAGTCGTTGAAATTGAAATTGTTTGATATGAAATTGATTTAAATTAAAGTCTATCTTTAAATTGGCGTAAAAATAAGCAAGCGATATTTTGGGTATCATGCTATTGATCGCGTCGGGCGCGCGAGCATGATAGCGATGGGATAATTACAAAACTAATTACCTATTTACAAAAAAATTAACTGAAAATTGCCCTGCACGGCGTACCATTTGTGCAGTACCTTTCTACCCATTTGCCCTCACTCACGTTAGGATAGCAAAAGTAATTACAAGCTAGAACTGGTTCAGTCAGGAAAGACAATAATAATTAAATATCGAAAAGATGCAGGGAAGTTATGTATCTCTAAATGTACATTGTGCGAGTCTGCTAGCGCGAATACTGCTAGCACCACCACACTAATATTTGTTGTGATTTCGGTCAATAGAAAAATCTGTAAAACCGCAATCTACGCGTTCGTGATAACTTTGGCGCGCCATAAAGACATGAGCTGGGTTACCTTCTTTCTTGAAGAACAATTAATACTTTTTGCGGTCGCTTCTCGAACCTCGAGCAACGGAAGGAACATTTCTTTCAATAGATGTGAATATGATAAATAATATCAGCGTATTTCTAAGAACTACATATACAATACAGGCAATGCGCCGCTTCCGCGTGGCAGCTCTCGGACACCAGTGACGAATTTGTTTCTTCCCGGTGTACCAATCAGTGAATCCCAGAAGTTTGGTAATTCATAAATAATATTTCAGATAATGACATAGAAAATTTATCTTGCCTCGTTAGTCAAAACAACTGTATAAATAGTTTTGCAAAACCGCAAGTTCTGTATTTTTATGTCCTTTCCAAGTCTGCATTGTTGTTCTTAAAATTTGCATTTTTGTTCCGACTCGCTGAGCTTCTATTGCTGTAAAAAACAACACAATTGTAAGTGTTTATCCTAAAATACACCATCTCAATATTTTTCCTCCGGGTCCCGCTTAATTTATAGTGCGGATAACTCGGACCGAGAATCACTATATGTCTAAAAATTAAGAAAAATCAAACATTGAGTCCTCAATTAAGCAAAAATATTGAGAGCAAACAAAATATTGCTTTCCCATTGTGTATTTACCCAGTATAACGCATTGTGACCACCGTACCTTGTGTGTCATATAATCTACAAAACACCCACTCTAGAGGAAAGTGCTTCCAGAGTTCTTTATATCTTGACATCCTGCTCGTTGTTGTCTTTGAAATTAGATTCATCAAGTGAGCTATAACTACAAATAGCTGACTTTATGAGAGCATGGAAAAACTGGCACAAAATAATCTTTTGTGTACGCTGAAAGTGCTAAAATTAAAAATAAAACGGCAGGTTACCCAAGTGTTATCTTTTTGTCCATACACTGTGGAAATTCATGTAACACACTGCTAAGAACTCTGTGTGACCCAAATGTTTACTGTGTTGAAATGCATACATTTGCATATTCTTACCAGATATGATCTTACACTGTTTCTTGAAGTATTGGGTGCCTTTGGATGTGAAACTTGTTGGAATTCTAATCTATCACGGTTTTTGAGAAAAAACATTTATTGCTAAATGACATAAGTTTTTTTTATCCGTTGTTATTACCAAAACCCTGTTTCTTTTACACAACCACTTTATTGAGTCATAAAAATAGCGTATTCTTTATCTGTAACAAAAATACATCAAATTAACAGATGCACATATCTCTAGACTGCCGAATTTAAATAGCATTAGATACAATTTATTCAAACGAAGGTTGGATAGATTCCCAGGTAGCACGCCAGAGGAATGCCCAACTTGGGCAAAGGTCTAGCAAACATAAGGGCTCAACTTTGGCGCAGTTAGGTTTTTGCACCATGGCAATCATCAGTGCCAAAGTATGGTGCCTAACTATAGCCTTAGTTGGGCGATCCTAGGGCATGCCAAAGTTTGGCTCTTCTCAGTTTCGCCAGAGGAGTGCCAAAGTTGGTGCCATACTTGAGCCATAACTGCCATAGTAAATCCTAATCTGGGAATTCGGGGCATGCCAGGGTTTGGTGTTTCTCTTGTCCGCCAGAGGAGTACCAAAGTTGGTGCCATACTTCAGCCATAACTGCCAGAGCAACGCCTAATTTCGGGTATTTCAGAGATGCCAAAGTTTGGCGTTGCTTTGGCCTGCCAGAGGAGCGCCAAAGTTGGTGCCATACTTCAGCCATAACTGCCATAGTAAATCGTAATCTGGAAATTCGGGGCATGCCAAGGTTTGGCGTTTCTCTGGTCCGCCAGAGGAGCGCGAAAGTTGGTGCTATACTTCAGCCATAACTGCCAGAGCAACGCCTATTTTTACTAGTTGGGACGTGACAAAGTTTGGCTTTTCTCTTGGTCTGCCACAGGAGTGCCGAAGTAGTGCCGAACGTCGTGCAAGTATGTGTACATTTCATAACATTTGTTGCATATCCAATCACATATACGGACAAACAAAATTGTTTCGATCGCTACCAGAAGTTTATTAAAGCACTATCATTACACACAGTGTAATTGTCGACATATTCATGAAGGTCACACTTGTCTGTAAAACGAAAAGCAAATTATAAAATAGAATTAACGCTGCCCTCATGCCAAGCAAAACTCATCACTCAAAAAACCGCAGAGATTGAGAGGAAAGCCAGGACTACTATCAGAAGCATGCATGCAGTGTACTTACTAATAAAAGAGCGATATCATGTAATCCTTGATAGATGCAAAATCAACTCAGGCACCCCACAAACACTCTCCAGAAGAAGGTTGCGCACATTCAACTGATGTCTCGTCGTCGGCGAAGAGCAGTTTTTGTCGAAGCGTGTCCAGCAAACACATCACAAGAATTCCACGAACTTTGGTGAAAGAAAGGCTGTTACCGAAAAATTGGCATGGACGTATTCCGGCCGTTTACGACGAAAAAACGCGGCCCCGTCTGCAACGCACGGAAGCAACAGAACACTGAAGAGCGCATTTCGAAAACTGGACCTACGTGACCCACCTGTTCTATAACTAGGCAAACGGCGAAAACGACAGCCCCAGAGATCCCATCAGCGTGATAAAGAGAGTCACGTGACAAATTTTCGTCCAAACGTTTTTTGTCCTACGCGTCCTACGTAGAGAGGTCACGCGTTTCACTCCACCCTTTTGATTTGCTTAAAGCGGCTGTCGCGCTCGCTGACAGCCACACCAAGACACAAAAGCAGGCGGGGAGGATTTGCAAAAGGCGAGGTCGAAGGGGCAGCAACAAAGCAGCTAAGCTCCCTCTGCATTCTCGACGCTTTAGAGTAAAAAAAAAAACGAAAACAACCTTATAAAAAAAATCCTGCTGTCCAGTCAAAGCTACAGGGAGGGAGTGTATGCCGACCAGTTCAACGGTAGGGAAAGAAGGGACGGGGAATCCCAGCCCTTCTCTCGAATGAAATAAAACGGAATGAAAGGAAAGGCCGGTTCTGTTGGTGACCTTGTCGCCTTGCCTAGTCTGTCAGCGCTCGGCTTCCATTGTGGGCCTCAGAAAGATAATCTCCTTTCTTGAGAGCGAAATAGAAGGGGTGCTTATGTTTTGCGGGCTTGTCCCCATCCGATAGGCCTCAATTATTTCTCTCCCGACTCGCTAGCCGTGGCCTCCCATGGCTGTCGCGCCGGCAAAATTAGGGGCGCAGCCGGGATATTTTCTTCAGTGAATGACGATCGGGTGCTGAGAATCCGAAGCAGCTCTTTCGGCGTCCATTTGATGTTCTCGGAGTCGGTCGTTGAGGCATTGCCCCGTTTGCGCATTGTACCTGGCCCCGCTTCCTCTCCTTCCCCCAAGATTTTCCTTTCCGTGTACTCCCACGGAGCGGGCGGGCTTTGAGCTTGAAGCGGAAAAGAAATGTTGTTGAGGTTGAAAGATTGTCTTGTATGTATCGCCCCTTATGTGTCTCCACTTTCTAAATGTTTAAAAAGTACCAACACGCTGAAATAGTACAAGTTCCGGGATTTCATTTTAATTCTCCAAGTGTAATGCGGGAGCGGCGCCACGGAGCCCCGGTCGTTTCCGCTCTTTGTTATCGCTAGGATTTGACAATGCACAGTCACAATGCAAGACACGCACAGAGCCACGCTCGCTTTTGCGATGCGCCGCCTAATAATGATATTTGTTGAGGAGACATGCGCACATCAGTCTCTCGCAGCGCTAGCTCGATCTCAGCACTTTCTGTAAAGGCGCATTCACACCGAAAACGTAAGCAGTCGCGCGATGCAATTAAATCGCATCGCAAAAAAAATAATGGGATGGTCACTCTGGCGTGTGCGATGAGCGAGTTCAACGCCTTCGTTGGCGAGTCGCTTCTCAAAAACTCTCGCTCCGAACACCGTTGATTGGCTCAGCCTCTCCCCGACTAGATCGCATCGCAAAAAGTCGGGTCAGAAAGCGACTGCTCAAATCGCGTCGCTTTTTGCCCGCCATGGTCGCTTTTGCAATGAAAGTTATCGCGCGACTAGATCGCATCGCGGGTGTGAACGCGCCTTAATGACGACCAGTCTCACGGCCCGTCCCGATATTTGCCTGTGTACCTACGCGCGAGTACAACATCCGGCACAATTTGCGTTTGCAAAGCCTGGCCCAGCCGCGCCAAACATTCAGCCCACCTTTGGACTGGAGAAATCAAGAGACACCCAAAATAAGATAAAGTGGCCAGCGGAATAAAACTTGATTTCTATTTAATTAAGATGAAGGCCACCCGCGTACACCCGCGTACATCAAATACCTCATCAGCCGAACCCAAGGCACTGAGCCTAGTTCTGGCACTTGTTTGGCAACTTTGGCCCGTAGCAGCGAGATGACAGCCGAACTATCGGGAAGCGAAGCCTAACTTTGGCACTTGTTTGGCGACTTTGGCCCGTAGCTGCCAGACGACAGCCGAACTATCGGGAACCGAAGCCTAACTTTGGCACTAGTTTGGCGACTTGGGCCCAAATATGCCAGATGTCAACCAAACTACAAGGTAGTAAGCCTAACTCTAGCACATCTGTGGTAATCTTGGCCCGAAGGTGCCAGATGATAGCCGAACTATCAAAAAGTGAAGCCTAACTTTGGCATAAGTTTGGCGATTTTGGCCCAAAAATGCCAAATATCGGCCGAACTACCGGGCAGTAAGCCTAACTCTGGCGTTTGTTAGGCAATTTAGGCGCAAAGATGCCAGATGACAGCCAAACTACCAGCCAGTGAAGCCTAAATCTGGCACTTGTTTGGCAAATTAGGGCCAAAATACCCAGACTGTTGCCAAGGGAGGCCAGGTTTGGCTCTACTTTGGCTTCTTCGGGCTTTTCATTGCCCTAAACTCCCAGACAAAAGCCAAGTTTTGGCCCAGAACTCGGTGCTACCATGGTTACTTCTCATTTCCCATGGAACTTAATGCATCTCCACGAAACGTGATTATAAAGGCACGATGATGATGAAATGAAACAAAAACGAAACAGTTGCATACAGCCTAAAGGCGCGTTCCCACCGGCGATGCGATCTAGTCGCGCGATAACTTGCATCGCAAAAGCGACCATCGCGGGCAAAAAAGCGACGCGATTTGAGCAGTCGCTTCCCGACCCGACTTCCTGCGATGCGATATAGTCGCGGAGCGGCTGAGGCCAATCAACGGCGTTCGGAGCGAGAGTTTTCGAAGAACGACTCGCCTACGAAGGCGTTGGAATCGCTCATCGCGCACGCCGGTGTGACCATCAAATTTTTTTTGCGATGCGATCTAGTCGCATCGCGCGACTACTTACATCGCCGGTGCGAATGCGCCTTAAGACTTTTTATGTACCGCCATTGCATCGCTGCAGTAGCGTCCCAGGGAAATATAAAGTCTAATTTGACATTATAATCAATTGACTCTTGCGCTCCATATACGTGAGAAGTAACTCGCAGTTAAAAAAAGTAAAGCAGCTTCTAACATTGACTGTTCACGTGACAACTAGTAAGAAATAATTATTTATTTTCTATTTTTCTTTTTTTGCATTATATGGGTGTTTTCCATTTTAATACAAATATATTTATTAGAGAAATACCATGGTAGGTAAAACATAGTTATACGGCCAGCGGGGACATAAATATAGGGTAATACTCGTACCGAAAGTAATTACCTAAAACGAGTTAATAAAAGTTTATTTACTGAAAATAAACACGCGATTTCATGTAGAAATTTTCTGGGCGTCATATAAAACCACAAGATCAGTCAAAAGATGAAGCACGTTGAAAGCGAGGGGTGCGATAAAGCTTCCATTCGTGAAACAGGCGCAACGTTGGCGGTCCGAAAATGCGGATGGAAAGTTAGAAACCACATTTTAGGACCGCCAGAGTTGCGCCCAGTGTATGAGTGTAAATTTTAGCGCCACCCCGCGTTTGCCACATGCTTAAATTATTTTACTACAGTAGACTGATTTAGTCGTTCTAGATGACGTTAGGTGAGTTTGTGATTAAAAACTATATGTTTATTTTTACTATAAAAATAACTAAGGAATGTTTTTAATTATTCGACTTATCATCAGGAACTGCCCTCTATATATTTTCTCTTGGCCGTATAACTCACCTAAGTAGACAGCATTACTCTACCTTTCACGGCGTTATATAAAATATTGTGGTCGAAAAAAAAAAAATCTCAAACCAGCCTGCTTATATTACTGATTTCGAAACTGAATGATTATCAAAGCGTGTGGGCAAATAACCTTCTTGTTATACTGAACCCTGCGAAAAATGTAATGTTCCGTTTTAATATATACAAAGTGTTTTTTTTTTGGGGGGGGGGGATATACAGAGCTGTTTATAAAAATCCGTAAAAACCACAATAATGCGGTCTCTGCAGCTGTTATACGGCAAGGGGAGCACAATATATGGAGCTAGTCGTCACGATATGTGGAATAATTAGCGGAATTATGATCATTAACTTTCTAATTAGTGAAAACAAATATATGGTTTCAATTAGAAACTTGCTGATGTGTAGTATTTTTCATTTTTCGTTAAAACATCTGCAGTAGCCAGATGGCGCCACCAACCACTACTGGCGGCCGTGTGCTCAGGCTTGCGTCCCCGTGGTGCCAAGCCCCATGTTGTTTACTGTTGCATAAACGGAGTACGGCTCAAGGAACCTTTCGTGTCGGACCTGTCTTTCTTCCGGGGAGCTTCCCGCCCCCGGTCACCACCTCATCGGCATGTGAGACCCTCTTCAGTTCCGCAGGCCCGCTTGGGCTCTGCCCTTTTATTTTTACGGGTTCCTGATCTTCTAATTACACCATTTTTGGCGACGACTACTCTCTACACTGAGCACCATCGAGATTCACAAACTAGTTTATTTTTCGAAAAATTAGGGACGCGTGGGAAACACGGTGGTGCGCTAGCGATTCCTGCAACGGGCGTAATGATGGCGGTGCAAAACACGGATGATAAGAGACGAAAAAACCCGGCGGGAGCATTTTCGCAACACCACCCTTGTCCCTTTTGCACGAGTGGTAAATTTAGCAAACAGTCGCATTAATCTCTCAACAGCTCGCCCGCGCATTTACCGCTAGTTTTGAAATCCGTAAAAAATTAAAAAACACCCTGTATCAATATCATTGCTTGCTTCTCGAAATATATCGCTACAATTACAGGTCCATGAGCAGTGCTTGTCTTTTTGTGTGCCTTTTTTCTTTGTGCCTTTCAGAAACAAATGCTCGAGCGGATAGAATGACATGAACAACACAGCTGACACACCACACGATATCATACAAGCATCTATTGACACAAACAACGTTGTAATTCGAGTGTCAGGTTGTAGTCAATAAATTTAAATAAGAAGAGATGACGTATATGGATCACAACTTAGACACTGTCAGGATAGATAAAATGAAGGATTTCTGCTTTTTTAGAGGCGAAATTCACGAAGTATATTCAGGCCTCGATGGTGCTTATTGGGTACACGTTTGTAATGTAAGGCGCTTTTCGAGTTGAGAGCTGTATTTCAATATACCAGTCTGCATGGTCACTCTAACGGAGACAAATTTATCAGCTTTGAAAAATTATTAATGACCCTACACATAAGCAATAGAATAGTTGAAACCACTTAGGCATGCTGGTCTAGGCCGAATGGGCGCGGACAAAAATATATCAAACATTTCATACAATAGTTTTGTTCATAAAATACCATGTACGTCCTAAGTTCACCCTGAGTTTTGCATGAAATCAATGCACCTTGTTTAACTCGGTTTTGGAATATCCCTTTAAATGAGTTGTTCCGCTCAAACTCACTCGAAGTTTTCTTCAGCAAAAACTAAATTTTGTGTCTATGCAAGATTCGGTCGTCCCCCTGCTTTTGATAGTTAATTAGTGACTCGACCTTCAGGTTACACTATGGGCGCGTCGTGTCCCAGCCAATACTTTTAACTTTAGGACGGGAACGTTTTATAGCATTCAATGAACTGACCAGAGTTTGGGAATCCGCGTCCTTTTGGTCACAAGATCGAACTTCCTCCTTATACGTAGCTGACGGAGCACAGTTCCCTATCGGCAGCAGAGCTAAAAAATATGAAAAATATTTAAGCACCTATAAAGCATACGGCTTGCAATAAAGGTACTCAAATAACTGAGTGACTGATCATGATAAAGAGCTTGTCTCGATCAACCTGAAAGTCATTCTGTAACTCTTGTAATTTCTGCGTGAGTGCGTGAAATCGCTTCACTAAATATTAGGCGTTTTTAACTCTGCAGGAAGGGGAATCATCCATTGCGCATTAAAAGCAGGGACTCAAACCGAAAAATAAAGGTTTCGGTTACGGTTACGGTTACCGCTTCCTGTTGATAACGGTTTCGTTTCGGTTTTTTACGGTTTCAATTTTTACGGTTTCGGTTACCGGTTACACGTTCCTAAAAACCGGTTTATTTCGGTTTTTCCAATAATTTGTTTAATTGGAATGCTAGACAGTCGTTTTATAATAAACGGTTTAAAGAAGTCCCACATATCCAACAACGGTAAATTCAAGGAGCTTAGAAACGTCTCAATACTTCTAATTGGTCAAAAGTTGCACACGTTTCTAGCTCCAACGCTTGTTCACTACATCTGCTTACATTCTATAGTTTGATACCCGAGCATACGTGTTACTTCCGCTACTTGGGTATCATCGCATTCTATATAAAAAAATTGACGAAAAAAATATTCCTACTTTGTTGTTGGGCAGCATTTGTAGATAACCCTAAGAAAGTTCCCACTGAGTTCTGGAAGAGCCATTCGCACCTTCTCGTCGCTATAGTTTATTTCAACCTAATACATGCAGACGAGTGTTCACCCACACTGACGGAAGGAGCAGAACTATAGCCATCCTCTAGTAAAATACTGCTAAGTGCAATAAAGTAATAAAATTGAGAGCTGGGCTAGTTGGTGAAAGTCATACATAATATAAATGCAATAGCCCAAAAGCAAGGAAGACTAAGGAGCTGAACGAACAACACAGGAAACAACAGAGAAAGCTGCAAAAAGTATGTCATGTGTTGTTCGTTCCTTTCCCTAGTCTTCGTTGTTGTGCCATGTTACACCTACGTCATGTTTGCTATTTCCAAGCAATTGCCTATGGTTATCGAAGCGCACGTCTCTCGCTGGCTGATTCTGTGACGCTAGAAAAATGGTGCAGTTATATATAAGAAAAACTAAAAAAACGTGTGGACGCAAAAAATGAAAATAAAGTGCGGACGTACCTTATTTTTATACTGTATATATATATATATATATATATATATATATATATATATATATATATATATATATATATATATATTCGAAAATATGGAGATGAATGAACAGTACTTCATCGAATGAATCAATGTTTTAGAAAACCGCCGAAAGCCAAAATAAATGGCGGAGCCAAGATTTGAACTCTGGGCCTCCCAATGTCCTGTCGGGTGTGCTTATAATATATTATATTATATTTAGGGCTCCGTGTTTTCGGATAAATCCGAAAAAATCTGAAAAACACCCGCCGGTAAAATTTTGGTCAATTCGGATTTATCCGATAAACTCCGAATGTTTATGTGCCAACGCCACCCCCCCCCCTTTTTTTTCCCCCGCAAAAAAAAAAAAATAAAATACTTTTTTTTTTTTTACAATTTGGTCAGCACGGAGTCAATGATTCTGGGAAAATGGCACCATAATTATGTTTCAAATCTCAGACCGTTGCCAAAAGGGGTCTTGCCGCTTGTCTCGTCGAGGTTGATTCAGGGCAACCGGTCATTGTACATTCGGGTCACGACAAAAGCCACTCTTTTGGTTTCCAGTTTGAGCCATGCGATTTGTGATTTAGGGAAAGGAGAAGGTATGTTTTTATAACAGTGAAAGCTATGGACCATAGAGATTGTATTAAATAGAGAAAATTGACAGTTGAAACTTTCTATTACATCCTTAACCACTCCACCTCGCATGGCCGTGGGGTAGGTTGAGGGAATAGGATGAGATAAATACGAGTTTCCCAGCGACTACCTCCAAGAGTTTATTGACTTGAAGGTATAGAGGTTTATCGAAGCAACACTTGTGTGCGACTTTTGTCGTGGGACAAATTAATATTACAATGGCAATGGCATGAACATCAAATTCAACTGAAGAAATTTTAATCGATACAAGCGCGTTTTATTTTTTATCTGGCATACGTTTACATCCGGTTATTATTTACATATTTATTTTCAATAGGAAACACTGCGAAATTAAACTCCGAATTTCGGAGAATAGGGAATCAAACAAATATAAACTCCGATAAACTCCGAATCTTCGGCAAAAAATAAACTCCGAAAAACACCCTCCGAATTTGACGAAAAATAAACTCCGAAAACACGGAGCCCTAATTATATTATACAGGCCCCGGGCTACCTGGCATTTTAAATTCCTCTTTATGGCTCTGGATTTTTCCTTCTGCGTCCCATGTTTGACAGAGTTTCAGACCAAATTCCTCTTTCACCCAACTGACTTCCCTTTCTTCTGCGTGTTTGGTCGACTTTGCCGCACTGCCCACCGCTCCACCTTCCCCGCTACCCAACAGCGCATAGGCAGATGCCTCCGGAGTCGGTTTTGGATTACTTATAGGGGGCTATGCGCAGGCTATCATAGCCCCTCTGCCGAGGCTAATATACCTCTGGGAAGGACTCGCCGCGTTCTGGTGCGCGTGCATTGGCGAGAAAGGGACTCTTCTACAAGCGGACAACACAGCTTTGGCTCTAGCGCTGCATCGCGCCCTTGGACGAGCTTTGCCTTGGGCTATTGCCAGTGCCGTTTCTCTTCTTATTCTTAATAAAGATATCTCAATAAAATGGGTAACGTCGGTCATGAGCCCTGCCGACCTGCCGTTGTGGGCTTGACACGCGATGGCAAGCCGGCGGGCCATTGAGTCCTCGCGCTCTCGGCGCGAGACATCTTTTCCTTCTCGTGCAGAGGGCGGCGGACGAATCGAGGAAACGTCCGAACGGTTTCCTGAGGTTTTTCAATAAATGTCAATAAATAAATAAATAAAGAAAAATGGCACAGGGAATAGCCCAAGGCAAAGCTCGTCCATGGCCGCGGCGCAGCGCGAGAGCGAAAGCTCTGTTCTCCGTGTGCAGAAGTGCTCCTTTCTAGGCAATACACGCGCACCACAACACGGCGAGTCCTTCCCGGAGGCATATTGGTCTCGGCAGAGAGGCGATTATTGCCTGCTCACAGTCCCCAACATCTACGCCGTAACCGAATCCGGAGGCATCTGCTCATGCGCAGTTGGGTAGTGGGGAAAAAGGGAGCGGTCGGCAGTGCGGCAAAGTCGGCCAAACACGCAGAAGAAAGGGAAGCCAGTTGAGTGAAAGAGAAATTTGGTCTGAAACTTTGTCGAACAAGGGACGAAGAAGAAAAAACCCAGAGTTATAAAGAGAAAAGTAAAATGCCAAGTAGCCCGCCGCCCCCTGGAGCGCCTCCAGCGAGCGGAGGACGCGAGGAATGGCTCAGAGCCGTTCTGGCGTGTGCGAAATGGTGTCATCGGCTGTGTCGTGCCTGAACCCAAGAAAACCCATGCGTCGCGTGCGCTCTGCTCGTGTCGCTTAGGTTCAAGCGAAATCCCGACCGCAGCAAGTCCTCCACGAGGAGGCGCACCGTAGACGCCAACCTGTCTGGGTCGGGATGGGCGCACAAAAAGTTGTCTATATGTGAGACCAAGCCGAGAGTCCACGCGCGCGCATTTCCCTGGCAATGGTTGTTGCCAAGAGCTGCCTGTAAAACGGCGCCGGGTGTATCACGAAGGTCATACGACAAAACCGGCGGTAACGGCGGCCTACTCTAAATGTGGTCAGGTTACGGGAGGAGGGATCAAGCGCGATATGGTAAAAGACCTCGGCAATGTCGAGCTTCACCATATTGGCTTGAGGCGGGAGGGGGTTTACTTTGATGGCCTGGGGTAGCGGAGTAAGGCGGAACTGAGGTGCCTGGAGGTAAGGAGTAAGTGCGGCGCAGTCTAAAACAAAGCGGGACTCGGTGGCTGACTTGGATACGAGGAAGACGTTGTTGAAGTACAGACCACGTGCGTTCGATGATGCCGCCAACATGTTGGTTATGGCGGCATCGATCGTGGGGACCTGGTCAGGGAGAGGTGGGCGGGCCGTAAAGCAAGAAGCCTTCATGCAGCAAATGGAAAGTGCGCCGAAGTCGGGCGGCCCGTGAAAACTATGCCTCAATAAACACTGCCCAGTCGACTTGAGGTGCCTACTGGGTCGGCTGGACTGGCGGCGGAGGTCCCGTCGCTTTCGACTTGTAGGCAGTGCTACCCAGGTCCGAATAAGAGTCTTCGACGTCGCTTTGTTTGTCTGTAGTGTGTTCCTTTGTCTTGGTGTGGTTTTCCTCCTCGCCATCGTACGTGCCGAAGGAGTCGTCATCGGCGTGGGGCGCGATGACACTGTCGGTCCTGCTGAGCCACGCCAGGATTCGCTCGGCGGCGGTGGCCGTCGAGTCCGGATCCAATGGGTCGTTTTCTTCGGTCCAACATCAAGCACGCGCAAGAAAAAGCAGAGACGCCACCTTTGCAAAATGCATGGGCGAGAACGTCCTCGACCGGGAAAACGTCCAGGAGCAGACGACCGTGCCGTCGATTACGGCACTGGTGGGTTTTGAAGACCCAGGGTAGCTGCCGGACCCACAGTTAGGGGGGCCTCTTGAACTTGGTGCCTGGGCGGTAGCTGGTGTTCGCGGGACCACGAGACGTGTGGCGTCCGCGTCGAGGCTGGTTGGGTAGTTGGTGGGGAGCTCTCTGAAAACCTCGGACTCGAGCCTGTACGTCTGGGATACTATAGCCGTCCTCCAGTTCCCTCTGGCAACGACGTGGAAGAGTTCCAGTCTATCGAAAATGGGGTGCTGCTGTTCGGTGAGCATGGTATCCCAGTAGAACCGGTACGGGTGGAGATGACGGATCTCGTGGACATCTCTCGTGGACAAACTTCTGGTGTTCTGGGCGAGGTCGCGCAGAATGTCGTAGGCCTGACAGACCCTAGCTTCTGGAATGCGCGGTGGGGCTCCATTGGAGGTCGTCGGATCGTGTTGGTGACTCTCGTAGAAATGATTCCCGTAGAAGCCATGCCTCCGGCGGAAGCATGGAAAGGGCCCCGGCGATGCTAGAAGCGATCTCTTGGCGCGTCTGTAGATGTTTGAGCTCACCGTGCTGACGTTCGAATAGCTCGCGTTCAGAGTTCTGCGACAGGGACTGTTGAGACTGCTGGCCGTGTGGGGCGAGACCGACCTTGGCATCGATCATGGAAGCGGGGCAGCTCCCAAGGTTGAGGCGAAGGAGGCAGAAATGGCATCCCCTGTCTGCTGGACGAGGGCGGCTCCGTCATCGGCGGCCAAGTGCGTTGGCGCGTTCGACGACGAGGCATCCTTCTCCTTGGCTTGTTCTCTTGTCATGCTGAGATGCGTGGCAGTGCCGGTGGCTGCCACTCGGTTCGGAAGAGAGTCTCGGCAGGAAAAGGAAAAAACTCGGAAACCCTTCGGTCGTTTCCTCGTTCCTTCCGTCGCTCCCAGTTTTATATATATATATATATATATATATATATATATATATATATATATATATATATATATATATATATATATATATATATATATATATATATATATATATGGGTGGTTTCATCTCAAATCGTGCAGGCAAAAAGGGTCGAATTTTTAATTTCGCTGAAAAAAATATATGTTATGGCGTCGTCTCTAAAAACGCAGTAGCCACAAACGGCAAGTCCGTCGGATTTTTTGTTCTCGACTTACGAATTTTAAAAGAGGCCGCGGCGGAAAGCAGTGTTTTTCACATCCGTCGTGGGTCGGATGTTTCGCTCGATCTCCCGTCGTGGATTTTCAGTCCACATTATATTAACTTTTTTCAAGCACTCTGTGGGCACAGGTAAAAGGCTCTAATACCATGAAATAATTTTAGGCGTTTTGCTTTTTTTCTGTAAAAATGTCAAAAACGCCCCCTCGGTCAATTGTTGACGAACTTTGACAATTAAATACTGGCGATCTACTTGGGTTACATCAATATTTTTTATGTCTATGGAGAGCCCAAAACACGCTCTTTATAGATATTATAAAATGATTTACCTGTATTAAATAGCCTTTGCGGGACGTTTACGTTAATGTTATGCGAAAACCAAAAAGTACCAATTTTAAGATCGATTTTCTCAAAAAACCCATTTTTTATTTTTTTTATTTTTTGTTAAAATGTAGATATGATAGTTGTCTACTCGAAAAGCAAGTCGAGAAAGTGTATATTTTGTTTGTATGTTCTATATTTAAGCCTCAATATCGGAAAAAGACGTCTTCGTTTTGCAAGACCTAAGTCAGACAAAAAAAAAACCGTGCGCTTCTATGAATTGTAAAAAAGTTTTCTTGAATTTTTGTCTGCGTTTTGTAATCAATTATAAACGCATTTTGTGGTATTGAATAGTTATTTATGTTTTGAAAAGAGCGGGAAACCACGAGAAACATATCTAATCAAATCAGCAGGCCTAGTAGACCTTCAATATCGAAGAGGCACAGACGTTGTATTTTTTCGATTGATAAAACTTTCACTGTAAACTAGCATGACTAGCTATTAGCTGTCATATTACTAAGACATGAAAAGTCACCACGTCATTGATCTATTATATACAATTCTTTCCGAAACCAAACGCTAGGGTTTGTTCACCGCACATCGCACAGATCACCAGGGAATATCCTTTCACTTCCGTAATACACAAAAGTGATGACACAGAAACGATCCGAAACACACGGAGAGATTGTCACGGAGAAGGGTAGGGAATAAAAATAAATAAATAAGAATAAAATTACCCAACTCCGATCTTAACGAAAATTGCGGTAAAAAAATAAAAGATTTAGGTTCGAGCCGTGGCAAGGCGATAGGTCCACGCCTGGTCAGACAAAGAAGTCAACGACACGTAAAGGAAAAAAAAAGTTAATTAAGACAGAAAAACTCAGCCGCACACGGCAAGAACAAAAACCAACTCCTCCGGGCATTCCCTAAACGGGACACAACCAAATGCGTGCGAACACGCTCTCTAC
This sequence comes from Ixodes ricinus, assembly GCA_037355805.1. Lineage (NCBI taxonomy): Eukaryota > Metazoa > Arthropoda > Arachnida > Ixodida > Ixodidae > Ixodes > Ixodes ricinus. Next base: position 95,456 of record JAZHYW010051365.1, read on the forward strand.
AGCACCGTCAGGCCGCTACGCCATGAAGAAATAAACCCAACAAGTAAACAATGCTAACAAACAGTTAGTAACGAAACATAAAAAAAAGTTCAGCAGAACCGCACCCGAGAAACAAAGTTCAGCGGGGCGAAGAAACACACACGAAATAAAATTTAAAAAAAAGTCTTAACTGACCGACGCCGAGTCCAGTCCCATGACACTGAAGCCTGGCAGGATGATGGCGTCCAGATGATGCTCGAATCTATTCTTCACTCTGTTCCGCACATCCGTCGTGGCTGTGCGGAACAAAGTGAAGAATAGTTTCGAGCAGCGGTGCGCGAGAAGGTAACCGAGACGTAACATGCCTCGAGCTTCATATCGGGAGAGGAGCTTTCGAGGTAGTTACTGCATGCAGTTACTCAAACTTTTTCTTTAACCCTTCCCTTTTTCAAAAAAAAAAAAAAAAACACGTCAGCCGGCGCTAACTTTTCATCTCGGGAGAAGACCACTCTTCACAAACGGTTATAGTTGCCAAGGAGGCTGACTTCGACCCAACTAGTCTCCGGGCAGAATAGACACAAGTATATTTACCAACACGCTCGTTTTTGATGCTAGTCTCCGGGCTTTGCTGTTTCCAAAAGAGATAACCCTTCGGTGCTATCGGATTTCCGCGGAGGGAGATAGAGTACATAAAATTGAAAGAATAAAACACGGAGGACAAGCACAGGACAACCACTTTGCAGAGCACGGCCATTTCTAGGATAGGGCGTTCGAAGCTTGGGCAAATACGCGGTATCGTTTCACGCGTGCACGGATGGCTGGTTTCAAAATTTTCCCACATCCCTAACGAAACCGGCCCATCTTCGTGTGCGTGCGCGATTTTCGTCCCGCGCCGCCGGTTTTAGCTCGCACGCGGCGTTGTTTTGGCAGGCAGAACTGTTGTTGACCGTCGATATTGTAAGGCCATGGTGTTCTCATCCTCCCGGGCAACAGTTACTTTGCTTTCCCTTCTGCAATACTCTGACTGACTGACTACTCCTGGGTGGCCGTCACTGTTCGCCGCGTCAACGACACATTCGTACCATTTCACTCCTCGTGACACAGGGTGCGCTGCTCGCTTTACTGTCACGGGCCGTCCTATCTAACACAACGAGCGCGAAAGGTCGTGGTCATCTGCTGGTTCCGAAAGGGCGGGACGTTCATATAGGCCAATGAAGGCCCCGAATCAATAGGACGTCTGCCGATTTCTATACATTAAAATTTACGACGCCTGCTGGTCTGTTAAGAAGTGTTGCTTTCTCTTTTGAACTGCTCCAATGTAGCTTGCCGCCTATAATAAAATTTAAATGATCAATAAATATAACAGGGTGGAACTACTGTATTTCATTTTTATGTGGGTGCGTTGAAAAAAGTCAAAAATATTTCCAAGTTTGTGAAGACGCGCAATTCGCAAGTCCGTTTCAAGCCGTAAAAACACGTTTTTGTACGATATTGATGCTTAAATATAAAACATACAAACAAAATATACACTTTCTCGACTTGCTTTTCGAGTAGACAACTATCATATCTACATTTTAACAAAAAATAAAAAAATAAAAAATGGGTTTTTTGAGAAAATCGATTTTAAAATTGGTACTTTTTGGTTTTCGCATAACATTAACGTAAACGTCCCGCAAAGGCTATTTAATACAGGTAAATCATTTTATAATATCTATAAAGAGCGTGTTTTGGGCTCTCCATAGACATAAAAAATATTGATGTAACCCAAGTAGATCGCCAGTATTTAATTGTCAAAGTTCGTCAACAATTGACCGAGGGGGCGTTTTTGACATTTTTACAGAAAAAAAGCAAAACGCCTAAAATTATTTCATGGTATTAGAGCCTTTTACCTGTGCCCACAGAGTGCTTGAAAAAAGTTAATATAATGTGGACTGAAAATCCACGACGGGAGATCGAGCGAAACATCCGACCCACGACGGATGTGAAAAACACTGCTTTCCGCCGCGGCCTCTTTTAAAATTCGTAAGTCGAGAACAAAAAATCCGACGGACTTGCCGTTTGTGGCTACTGCGTTTTTAGAGACGACGCCATAACATATATTTTTTTCAGCGAAATTAAAAATTCGACCCTTTTTGCCTGCACGATTTGAGATGAAACCACCCATATATATATATATATATATATATATATATATATATATATATCATACAAAGCGCCAATGTCGAACCTCTGACATTTTTTTTCTTTCTGTGTTGTTTCAATATCATCGCTCGCGACACGTTTCAGACTAAATGAATACCAGGTTTTTCTTTTGCGCCAGCTCTGCATGATGGTCAATTTACCTCGTTTATTCAAACTGGCTACTGCATGTCAGGAACATCGGTGGTTTTGATATAACTGAGTTTGATGGACATCTGAGAATTCTAACTTATTAGTTAATACCCTGAAGGCAACACGTAGTGAATACATGTAGCGATGTAGGAGTGTGGCAGATTTAGAAACAGAGACTTTTTTAATTATAAGCTCGACCACTGACTCCAACTAAGTATTCTTAATCCTGAAGTTAGATTGAACGGAAATATATTACCAGATGCACCACTCGCCGAGAGTATCTCTGTCAAATGGCCACAGCATTTCAAGATCTCTCCTTCAGGTCATACTTGAGAAAAACTAATATTTTTATATTTCGGTTAATATCGGTTAAAACCGGTTACCGGTGAATAATTTTCGGTTACGGTTACGGTTACGGTTTTTATAAATTTTAAATAACGGTTTCGTTCCGGTTACGGTTACTGAAAAAATTTCGTTCCTAAACGGTTTTCGGTTTCGGTTACGGTTACGGTTTGAGTCCCTGATTAAAAGTGACAAGAAAATTACGAAATTTTGATTATCTGAAAATTAACTAAAATCTTGATAAATGCTTACAAATCAACAAATTAAATCGCCTCTTCGCGTGATCATACATTGCGTGTCTTCGAAGTTGGTTTGCATTCACTGCCACTATTGCAACATTGGACTAAAGTATTGACCTCGATATTAACATGTGACGCCTCTTGCGGCCGGAAGCAGAAACATCCACTCGTGTGGGTACCTGTTATAGACGCACGTTGAGGACTACAAATCTTGACGACGGCAATATGTAATCAGCTAGTCTGCACTATGTATGCTAAATGACTTTTTTATTATAGAAGTTTGTATTGTTTCTTCTTCGACGTGAAAATGCAACAAGGCGAGATATTGCAAATCGGATGCTTCCGTAAAATTGGTACTGTAGTTTGCAGGATCGCAGTTTCTAGCACTGTGGTTTTCTTGCTACTCATATAGTCATCCGAAATCTGAATCACCGTTAGGGCTTGATGTCAATCAAAAATGACCTCATTAGCCACCCCCATTTAGTCGACTAATTAGTTGGTTAATCTTGTGAGTGGATTTACCTTCAGCGATAATTTGTTAAAAAAATTGAAAGACGTTTACAACACCCTGTAACGCCGAATTAGAGCGCAGCTCTTGAGGAGGAGGAGGGATTCACTTTCAATTGCGGGTGAAACCGTATCAGCAGGGGTACAGCTTTCGGAGCATTTTAACCGCCACTTTACGAACATACATTCAAAAGCACACAATGAGAGTGCGTCCTCGTTCATCGTAAATAGGATAGATGAAACTATTTTTCTGGCACCTACGGACGAATCAGAAGTGTTTCGGATTTATCAGACCTCCCTCCTCCTCCTTCTCCTTCCTCCTCTCCCTCCCCCTTCCTCTCCTCTCTCCCCTCCTCCTCCTCCCTCCTCCTCCACTCCCCCTCCTCCCTCTCCTCCTCTCTCCTCCTTCCTGCGCGGTGTATCACGGGAAATGTCCCATAATGCACCACGCGGGACCCTCGTGACGTCACACGTAACGTCACGAGTGACGTCACGAGGGTCCCGCGCGGTGCATTATGAGACATTTCCCGTGATGCATCGCGCGGTTACGCCGACGGCGACGGCGACGTCCCTCAAGCCGGGAACGGGCGCCTAAGAGCTGCGCTCTAAAACAATAAACTCCAACTTTTTTGTCTCATAATTTTTTACTGTATTAGATCATAAGGCGCATTTCACTCTCACTAAAAAGTTGATGTAATACAAGTTACACAATATGTTTCAGAATATATCTTGTAATAAAAATATTGTTTGCAATATTATCTCGACTTAATAATCACGCTCGATTGCAATCACCGGTGATGCAAAGGTGGTTTGCCGTGGAAGCCTGGGTGCATATAAAACAAAACAGAGATTGGTTAACTATATTTGTTTACTGACGTTTTACATCTGAAAACTCAACGCATTAACCAGTAAAAATTTTGACCGCAACTGAAACAATACTAGACCAATCTTAAGGTTTGGTGAAGTGCCCAGTTGTAATGTGCGTTGGTCGAGTTAAGTATTGAGGGTTATTTGAAATTCTGCTTATATTTGCTGCCCTCAGTAACTTAGAGACATTGCCGCTTTGACCGATACTTTCTTATTTCCTGTACTAGCGTCGGTTTCACGTTGCAGTCGTAAAGGTTGTACTACGTTTCAAAACTCGAATGTTTGCCCTTAAGTTTCGAATACTAGCATCTTGACATTCGTGGTTCTTCCCAAATACAATGAAACTGGAGATTCCGCAACGCTGTCAAGAGCATCGGGCAAATCCGCCATACTGCTGCGCAGCTTGTCTAAGCCCTTTTAATTCACTCGCGGCCCACTTATCTGACAAGTTTGTTTACTGCTCGTTACTTCTATAGGTCATAACAAGGGCTGAAGATTTTTTTCTCTCAATGTTAAACCGTTGTCTTGCATTAATGTGACGCTACAATACAAACTACCAAGCCATAAACATATTTATCGCCTTATTTTAACGTATGAAATTCTTTTTAACGAAACACTCAAATCTCAGAACTGTATCTGTCCATCCGTCCATCAGTCAGTGCATTTCCTTCTAAATGTAGCGGGAATTCTGAATAAATATTAAGGGAGTTAAAGCGGTTTTGTATTTAAGGAAACACATTTAAATCGTCTTCATTTAACCTCCAGGGTATCGAATATCGATTTTTTTTTCATTTCGTGCAGTGAGGTTCATTAAATTATTTTTCAAAGTATGGCTGAAGGCCCTTCTTCCCGGAGCGTGACGTGATAACAGGAGTTTTCGAAATCCCCGCTCTCGCATATCTTCAGCGCCTATCAAAGCTATGCACGCGCACTATTGCTATTCCTAAAAAGCGCAGGAAAAGACGTCACGATTGGTACCAGTGCGGGGGAATATACCTGACAAGCTTGCAATTGCACACACGTGCCCTCGAGAGACACGCGCTTGGCCGCCGAAACAACCTCCTACGATGTTACGGCTCGTTGGGTTTTTTTTTCATGTGTTTTAGCGTTTCATTACATCCTCGAGGAAAACGAACGTGATATTCAGATTTACGGGAAAAAACTACGATAAAATCAACCTCTATCTTATTTTTTTGAAAGAAGTGTTTCAGTTTGCCTTCAAGTTCACGAGACGTCAATTGATGACACGTGACTTAACGTAACGTGACCTATTCACAAATTCATCTTTCACCTTCCCCACTAAATTTAGAGGGAAACTTTGTGTCACATGACTTGACGGTACGTGACTTATAGACCAATTCACTTTCTCCGCCAAGTTTAGCGGGATGTTTTATGTCACGTGACCTGACGTCACAAGACCTATTCAGCAATTTCGTTTACACGCTCAAAGTACCTGAAAATTCGAATAAAAAATATGCGTTCTTCACTCGCCGAAACGGCGGTTTAATAAATTCTAAATAATTTACTGCATAATCCATTTCATGCAATGTAAGACTTTGCATTTCAAGCATTATAGGACTTTGGAGATAAATATCGTGGCCAATTTCTAAGGTACTTGGCGGCGCCAGTCATACAGTGAGGTTACGTGATATGTATGATCGTTCACATGCCTGATACCGCGCCATGCAGGAGTAGTAGCTTTAGAAATATTTCATTTTACGTACCTCCATAGAACGTTCTCCAGACATCCCACATTTTCAAGCTCAAAAAACACCTTGGCTTTTATAATGAGCGTCCAACATACTCTATATTCGTCTAGTACACAATGGGGATTATGGTGCGGATATAGTTGTCATTTTCGAGCTACATAATAAAATTAATGTTTCACCTGACTACACAAAAAAGCTGCAATATTCATTTGTTTGAGAAAAAAAACAATTGAGCTACAAACTAATATTTCGTTCCCTAAAATCATTACGAATTTACAAACCTTCTTAACACTCATACGCGTATAAAGCACTTAGCACACTTCAATATAAAAAAGGTCTGAAAAATATTAAATGAAATGAAGAACAAAAGCGAATTTTTCGTTGTTGTTTTTATTCTCAGAAACATTGCGATATCTAAACTTACACTTTTTAAATCAATAATGGGGCAATATTTAATGATTATATGACCATCATCCGACAAGCAAAATTCTGCTAGAATGCTTCATGTACAAGCTCTAGTCAAATAATTTAACTAGTGAGCGCCAATTAATTTAGTATCTTTAATTTACTGTGTAGATTTGAAATTTTTTTACGCTTGGTGATTAGCCCGTTAAGTTATGGTGTGGGCAGATGTCTTGCCTCCAGCCAGTTTTATTTAGTATACAACGAAAGGTGACGTGTGAGGGGACATGTTGCCGTGAAGTGCCCTTGAGTATCAAACAACTGTAAATGTACGCCCTCCACAACTTTCTCTGTCCTCCTAGAATAAAACAAACGGGTCACTGATAGAGCTGATAGAGGGCTTCTAAATTTTACTCCTCACTCAGTACCAGCCTTGCTTTATCTTGATCAATGTAGATATACGGTAGTGGACTTAAAAATATATGTGGTTATTTTTTCGTAATACTTTTCATTTTATTTACAGATGGATATACACAGGTGTTATTTAAAGCATACCAGATTTGTTTTAAAAAAGCTGTGAAATCTACATTTATATGGTTCGTGCTCATGAGTTGTATGATGAGGGGGACGTAGTATAGAGGACTAATCGTAACGATCAGTTGGCTAATTAAGTAAAATTTGTTCATTAACTTTTAATGAGTGAAAATAGACATATGGTTCCAATTATAAACTTGCTGAGCGTCTTCAAAATCACTAAATCAACTAGTTTTAGAAAGATGTAGCACAGGAGTAGCATTTAACGGAATTCCGTATATTCTGGACCCGTTTCTAGGGTTCGGTTTCTTATAGGAGCGCATCTTTGCGCCCGCGGTTCTGCTCCCCAGTGGCTGAGACGCGCAACACACAAGCGCTCTAGTTCCCTCCATCCTACGAGGAAGGCGAGGGGGTGGCTTCGCGCCGCGACCGCCAGGGAGCAGGACAGCGGCCGCAAGATGCGCTCCCATAAGAAACCGAAACCTAGAAGCTCGTCGAAACTGAATCTTTTTGCAGAACGCCGTAAAATTCTGCCCCTATCTTATATGTTCCGAAAAAGAGTTGATTTAGTGGTTTTGGATGATGCTTAGAAAGATTCTAATTGGAACCATATGTATATTTTCACTAACAAAAGTAAATTAACAAGCTATGCTTAATTTGCCGACTGATCGGTACAATTAGCCCCCTATACTACGTCCCCTGGATGCATAATTCACGTGCACAAACCGCATAAGTGTAGATTTCGCGGAATTTTTATAACAGATATGCAAAACTTAAAAAGAAACACGCTGTATATTTGTACAATTTAATATAAATATGCTTACCTTTAGTTACTTGATTATCTGTATTTATATTTATCAATGAATTATATAATGTCGACGGTGTTACGCGTGGTTCGCATTTCAAACCACTATACCATTTCAACCTTCCCGTTTGCCCCCTTTCGTTTCAACCCGACCCAAAAGAACCGTTTCATTTCAAATTTTATCACTTCGCACTTTCCCGAAACAACTTTCACGCTTCGACCATAGTATTCTTGCACTTGGCAGGATGATAGCGATTCAATCAGTTCAAGCATCATTCAGCCTCCTTGATAAGGTAACATACGCGCATAACGGTACGCTTAGGTGGCTTATTATAAAAACATGGTAGTTCTGGTATTTGTCCCAGTTACCGACGCGGAGCGTGCTTGACTCTTTTTGCGCCAAGAACGTACCTCTCTTGGTGTTTCAGGCGTGACCACTGTGCTTGATTATTTTCGTGACCACTGTGCTTGATTATTTACAAAATATATTGCCATTGAACTTTATGGAAGTTGAGTGACCCCGGACCGAAAACACACATGGAGCGGAGATGGCAGTAATCACATTACTGTAATAAATTACATCAAATAAATTACTTTCTCTGGCAATGAATAATGTAATGAGTTACTTTCCTAGGCTGGTCATTTAGTAATGTAATAAATCACTTCAGGAAGTAATTTTGAAACAAATTATTCATTACTTTTGAAATTACAATTGTTCCAAATAAAAAAGTTCGTTTAGAAGCTTTAAAAAAAAAAAAATAATTTGCTATGGTGAAATGCGGTCAAAGGGACATAAGAGCAAATAAACGATGGCCTACTGAGCTCAAAGCATCGCACGAAGAACTCGACTCACCCAGAAGGGCAAGCTGGAAAGGCGAAAGAGAAATGCTTACGTATCAAGACATCGCTGAAAGGCCACGGCTAGCAAACTCCAGGCAAGACAGATTGGCGGCTTCGCATCATCATGACGATACTAAACTTTGTTTTTCCCTAAGTTGACAGTGCGGTGGAAGCTACGAACTCACCAGAAACAATTGAACACCTTCCTTTTATCACCTGACCCGTCCTTTTCCCTGTGCGTGAGTATGAACGAGAGCGTGGTTACGTGGCAAAAAATAGACGTGTGACTGTTCCAACGAGCACGTAGCTTCCACCGCACTGTCGGCTTAGGAATGGACGGTTTTAGGCTACATGGCGAAGGGCACATCACCAGTGAGGTCAACACATCTTAAAAGCTGAGAAGACAGGACAAGCAGTTCCCCCGCCGTCTTGTTCTTTCGTCAAGCAAGGTCAAACCCTAAGCTTCGACCATTGTGAACAACAAACAACCGGTATAAAAAGTTAATCCCAAATGTCTTCAAGCCCCCAGAACGTTTCGTGCATGTCCTTGGCCTTGTTAAGTAGAGGTACTTCTTGTAGTTTGAAAAGACGGAAATCAAGCAAAAGCACATGCCGCTCGCGCTATGCCTCGCTGCTTTTCGTTGGGAAGTTTATTCGGGAATAAGCCTACGCACAGATTTTGCCACCACTTTTTGTGAAAGTGCACATTTTAGGAAGCTGGCGTCATCCCTTTCCTCACCTGGCGACTTCTGTGAGTAGCCCTTGTGTGACAACACTCAATAACTTCAGCTCTTCGGGTGTTTGGGAACGATATTCCTTTAGAGGAATGTAGGATTAGATTGCATCCGAGGTGGAAGAGAAACGTTTCACGTGACGACTACTTGTGAGAACGAACTCCCATGGCGCAACTTAACATACTGACACGGACTATAACTTCTAAATCAGGAAGACAGTAACAAGAATTCAAGAATGTGAGAAACAAACTGAACACGGATACTAAAAAAGCGAAAGTTCACTGCTACAAATATAAGTTTAGTTCGATATATGCTAATCCAAGGAAACTCTGGCAGGCTGTAAATTAACTTACCTCTAAGCCCCGTGCTGCTGCCCCAAAACAACTTACAACCGAGCAGGTGACCTACTCTGGCCAATTTCTTGCGAACAGATTTAACTCTCTTTTAATATTGGGTTCTTCAATGTTAACTACCATGAGTACGCCTAGGTATGCATATCATGTTACATTACCTTTGGATAACTCAATGTTTCCACCACGCTCTAGTGAAATAGAAATAAACACGGTTTTTAAATCACTAGGGAAGTGTGCCGCCTGTAGGTGAAGATGGTTTGCATTCTAAGCCAACAAAGAAGTTTCCTCTTTAATATGTACACCTCTTGCACACCCTTGTAACATTATTTTAAGCGCTGGTACCTCTCCAGAAAAATTGAAAATAGCAAAAGTATGTGTAATTCATAAAGGTGGTCCTAAGAACAACATCAGTGACAACAGACCAATCTCAGTACTTCCGGTTTTCTCAAAAAATAGTCGTACGCGTTATTTACAAACGTTCAGGTGAATTCTGCGTTAAACATAACATTATTACAAACAACCAGTATAGCTTTCAGAAAAGTAAATAAACAAAGATGTCATTGCTAAATATCAAAAAAAATCTTAGACAACATTGGAAACCAATGTTATACGCTAGGTGTTTTTTAGATTTCAAAAAAGCATTTGACGCCATAAAGCACGACATCCCCTCTGAAAACTGCCGCTTCATGGAATAAGAGGTACTGCACTTAGTCTGATCCGCAGCTGATTAACATCTCGTCTTCAGTATACGGTCCTCAATGTTGCGCGCTCTTCTTTAGCAAATATTCAGTATGGTGTACCACAGGGATCAATTCTAGAGACTAATTGTCTTTCTTTACGTTAACGGCATAATAAACATCTCAGAAACTCCGGACATAACATCATACGCAGTTGAGACAAATGCATTTTCACCGGTAATTGCTTATGTACTTCAGAGACGCAGACAAACACTTGGTTGGACCAACTTCACTTGTGTTTACTTGTTATTCAATTAGAACTGAATACGTCGAAAACTAAGTATATCGATTTTCAGAGCAAAAAACAAACCCATTACTAGCACAATTAATATATCCTTTCAAAACACCATTATCGAACATGTGGAATCTTATAAATTTCTTGCTGTTTGTCTCCACGAAATTTTTGTTGGACTGCCCAAGTAAACGATCTCCGAAGAGAGATTTCTAGATCCAGTGGCTTACTTTGTAGGTGCAGACATCTTCTTTCAAACTAGTTAAAACCACATATATATGCATTTATGATTCGCTCCAGGCTTTAATACTGTTTATTGGTGTGGGGGACAACCACAGAAAATAATATTAAGCAATTACTTACATTAAAAAAACCGCGGTTCGGCTAATTGATAATTTTCTCCGGTTTCAATCGATTTACTCTAGTTTTAATAAACATAAAATACTTACGGTAGATAACCCTTTTTGCCCAAAGGTGGAGATTTTAACCCAAACTCAAACTAACACTGATCCTAACATCTTTCACTAGATGTACCTACCCAAGCAAACAAATTACAACCTGAGGCATCAGCAGTTTCCAAACCAAAATTTGAACTAATTAGGGTACTCAAAACGTATCCTTCCATATTACAGATATCCTAAACAAACATTATTGCGTGTATGAGATTTCCCACAAAATCACTTAAATGTTTCATTTAAAAAAATACTTAAGAGAATATTTTCATGTTGCTAGTGTACATACCTATTCAGTTGTGTTATTAATCAGTGTGATTTTTGTGTCTAATTGTTAAGCTGAAGAGTCTTAGCTGGGTGAAATAATTTCTTTCTCGACTTGTGCTGTGAACTGTTTTTTTATTTTATTTCTCTCTCCCGATTTGTGCCCTGTTGTTGAGTGTTGTTACAGGGTAAGGGATTTAGTCTGGTAATTGTATTCGCCCTCTGTCCAAACCCACTTGACAATTCTGGAAAAAAATAAAAATAAAGACACAAACAAACGAACAAATATCCATTCTTAACTAAGTCCTTTGTTGGTGATATATTTCTGTCTTCGTTTCTGTCTCCCATTCATACCGCCATGGTATAAATAGAAAATAAATAAATCAACCACTGAATGAATATCGAAACCAATGAGTCGACTCTTTTTGAGTCACATTTAAAAAAGAAGCTGTTCATTATGTTTAACACTGTCGTGTGCGCCAGCAAAAGGACTGTCCAGCATTGTTCAATTTCAGGCTCATAAGGCTGCTGCAGTGCAAACAGGAAATTATGAGCTTTTGGTACTTTTACTGTAGATGAAAATAGCACAAATTCCTGCTGAAAGTATTGAAAAGTAAGGTCATAGTAATTCCATTACTTTTGGAAAGTTTTGTAATGCAATGCATAACTTTTAATCCGCGATAATATTGTAATGTAATTTAATGACATTTTTAAAGTAATTTTGGCATATCTGATATGGAGTGGTGGCACCGAAAGTTTCACGCAATGTCCGAGAGAGAGAGCCCACCCCAATATGTCACAGCTTTATTTCCTTGATTAAGAAAAATTAGACTTTCACAAGAATGCATTTGCTGCAATTTCGAAACGGTGGTGCAGTACGGGTCAGAGGAGACAATTGGATTACCAAAGATCTCAAACTATATGAAATGGAGCGTCAGCTTTCTCATTTTGTGATTTCTTTGTTTTACTTTCAGGAGAAGGCAATTGCCTTTTCAGGTCTCTGAATATTTTGTGTGCACGAGGATTGAGCGCCTGAAAATGTCAAACGAAAATAATGTCCCAGTAGCAGTCCGGTCATCCCCATCTGACTTATCACGCATAAAGCGTTTTTCTTATCTTGCAAAGTATGTTGCGCAGAAACGCATATGAGGGGTTATTTTTAAGTACTTGCTTAAAAATGTGGCTAAGTTCGAAATACCACTACGTGCACAAGTGTTTGAAAAAACGCATGTATTTGATATGCATTAAAAATCATATCAAACTTCTTTTTTAACAAGAAAGGTGTTCAAACTGGAATAGAGTGCAGAAGACTAAAAAGAGGGGGGGGATGCTATGTATACGGCGTTCTGGGAATGGGTGGTAACAAGATGGGTTTGAATGCAAAGGACGTTTTGGGAATGGGTTGTAGAGAGGTGGATAAAAATGCAGTGGACGTTCAGGGAATAAGTTGTAACTTCACGGGTTTAAAAGGAAATGGATTGTTTCGTGATACACCCGATGTTACAGCTCATTTATTTGAGCTTGAAGTGAGTTCTCCTTTAACAAATCGAGTGCTAAGCCTTTTTGAGAACAAGTTACTCTGATTGTCAATGGTAAAAACCACATGAAATTAATAATTAACAACACAATACATAAAATTTATGAAATTCCTGTGCGCCTTGATGTTTTTAAGACGCTATGCCGTCATTTAATACTTAGCTTCTTATTTAAGTTGTTAATAACGGTAATAAAATGAAGTAGCTCAAAATCTCTGGAAAAACTGTGAACATGTTAGCATGATATTTTTTTTATTTGCGCTATTCGCAGTCTTCAAGTCTATGTATTGTTTCATGATTTAAAACCTATGTTCTATTACGGTCACTGCTGGTGAATATGAATGGGTTTAAGAGCTGGTCAAGCCGTCTATTGCGGCTATTTTTCTCGGCCTCCATCTTGGGATGAATGGAAATGAATATGTATATGTATATGTATATACATACTTTTGTAATTTTCTAGCTTGCCTCGTTGTGTTGTGTGTGTATCTTTCATTATAGTGTAAATATTTCTAACTTATGGACATTATGCACATAACTTGTGCATAATGTCAGGACTGCAAAATAGAAAATATGTATATTGTATGTCATTGGCTTACCCTACTTCGAGGCTACTAGGAACAATTGTACTAGTACAACTAGGCGGTTAATTAATGAAGGCAGCTTAATGAGCTTTTTGCTCACTGACCTTACACCTCTGCTCGCACTCGGTCGCACCATCCCTCCGGATCTCAACATCGAAAGCGCCCCAATAGTACACTTCGTGTATTGAGAACTTTCTCTACTAAGTAGTGTTAAATTAAATAATATAATAAACCATATGCAGTAATATCATATTCATTTTTTTAATTTGGAAATTTGTCGAAACAATACCTCGTGGTGGGGATAAACACTATCGGGATAAAGGAAATGTAGACGAATAGTTTTCCCCAAATACATCATTATCTCTGAATGTGCATCGCGATAGTTCTATAATTGTTTTTATATTTCTTTATTAAAATGCACTTACTGTAAAAACATATGCAAAAAATAAAAACACTATTTCTGGACTATGTCGCTACTCATCTCAGCATACTCCGCCCACCCACCTTCACCGCCTCTTCGCCTCTTCCCCGAAAACCGTATTTGAAGCGTGCGAAATATCAGAATCCACAAGGGCTCTAGAATATTAGACAATGGAATAATGGTGAGAAGCCTGACGCTGAAGAAACTACGAAAGGGCTGCATAGACGTGTATCCTGTCTTGTTTGGAAGTTTCATGGAAACCTTTATCAAGTTGAAAGTCGGTGTAAACATTGTGTATAAGAAAAGGTTTTAATAGAAAGCACAACCGAACGCCCACTAATCTAAAAGGACGTAGACCAGATGTAATCGCTGTCTAAACATTTCATGTCTTTTGCGAAAAGTTAGATAGAAACATGTGTCTGCTTCCAAATAAAAACAGATACGGTCACCTCTCAAAAAAGGGCAGAACAGTCAATTTGAACACAGCACAAAATGCTTCGTGACCCTTTTGTTTCGCTCTCATTCTCAGAAGGTGAATGTGATGACTTGCAGAACGTTGAGTATTTAAATGCAAAAGTTCCAGTGACAGCAGACGGTGTTTCATGAGAAACTAAATAAATAAATAAGATTACAGCAAAAATCAATATCGAAAAATAATTATAAAATAATAGGTATAAGATAAAAAAATATAGATGAGAAAATAAAATTAATAAATAACAAGTATAAAATAAAAAAAGGATATAATATGATGAATGTAAGATAATAAAATTAGGATAAATGCAGAATTTAGCAGATCCAAACTCGGAATCTTGTGACATTTTGTGAAAAGACGAGGATAATTAGAAGTGGGACACAGGACAGGCGCTATATATGTTGTGTAGCGCCTGTCCTGTGTAGCTCCCCTAATGGTCCTCGTCATTTGTTGATATATAGTTACAATGTTCAACCAACTAGCCCACCTTGTCTTTGTCAGCAAGATTAAGCATGTCTACATTTTTGTTTATTTGCCAGAATCATAGGCAGCCTGGAAGAGATGGCGCCGGAGACGCGGTTGATGATTCCACAAATTTTTGAGGATCCAAAGCAAGTAAGCAAATAGTTTCTTTTTACTGCAAGGCGCTGTTTACGAACACGCGTGCATTTGCAACACCGGGTAACGACGTGTTGTAGTAACCAGATTTGAGTAATATGAAGCTTCTGCACATGAGCAGTATCGACAGCTGCGAAACCGCAGTGGAGTGACATTAAGGTTGAGTTGGTATAGACCACGAAATTGTTTTTAACTTTAATAGTTACTTGCATATATATAACTAATAAGAGGACGGACTCCGTATTTTCTTAAATGCGTAATTTTTAACAAAGATAGTATAAAGACGAGTGAGCTTTTGTTAGTATTTTTCTGGAAGCCGTCCATTATGTTGTGACTGGTCAGTCACGAAGTGGGGAGGAAATAATAATGAATAATAATAATCCCACTCCGAGGTTAACAAAAATTACTTTAAAAGAACAGAAGATTAAGGTTGGACCGGTGACAAGCGATAGGTCCACGCCTGGTGTAGAGGCCGGTGGAGAGGCGACGACACGTAGAGTTATAAAACAAAACAAATTTAATATGCCAAAACACGCATCATTCGGCCGGCACGGCCACGAAGGAGAGATAAAAAGAAATAACGAGCACAGCAGTCTAGCAAAAATCTCGGGGCACAGGCACTAACATCCCGGTTAGCAATACCACACGATTTCAGAGACAATGAAATGAAATGAAATGAAACAAAACTAAAGATCAGGAACTCGAAAGCGTTGAATACAGGAAAACACAAAATCAAAGTCTTATCTGAGCGGAATCCAAGTCCAGACGCTGCCGAAGGTCGACCTGGGTTCCCGGACGATGAAGACTGGTCTGGTGATCGGAGAGATGATCCGCACGAACACCGCACCACGCACAAACTCGCACCGGAGTGCCACAATCAGGCCCACAGGCAAAAACACGCACCGCAGTGCAAACACACACGCGCCCGTAGGCAAAACAACTCCCGGAGGCTAACTAAGGCCTCGGCCCAACGTTCCGAACTACGGAAAATCCCGACGCGGGAAAAGAAAACGATTACCAGCGGAGCCCCGGCCAGCTCCGGGGGTCTCCAACTTCTACCCAAAAAGTGGTATCCCTACCACCACGAACGACCACCCGATTCCCGCCAAAACCCCCTCTATATATGCAAAACATGAGCATTTTGCGGACCATAAGTTGGCGAATCAGAAAGGAGCTTCTTAGAGCCAATCAGAGCTCTCAGTTTTGCCGAAAAAGAAAAACAACACAAGCACATTTCCAGAGAATCGACTTGGAACGACCCTGTACGTCCGCGTGGGAGTCACCGCTCGCCGAGGCGTGGGAAACAAAACTTCAAGGTCCAACAACAACAACATTCTTTCAGGTCGGCTTCGCCCATCCGCGGATGTCGGCGCCTTCCTGGGCTCCCACGCTCCCCTTCCTGACAGTTACCCCTGACAATTCGGGAAAACAATAATTGTTCCCAGAGCGCCCGACAAACGCGCCGGCCAAGCGACCTTGAGCGCCCGGTCCAACAGGCAACTCCTCCCCCTCTCCTGCGGACGTCCACAGATCTCCAACCCGAAAGGGAAGAAAGGCGCGCCCCGAACTCGGTGACGTTCGGACGCCGCTACACAGACGATAAACAGATCTATTGGCGGAAAGTTAAAGAAAAAATAAACAGGAAAAACTGGAATTCGTGACACTACCCCACACTTTAGGAATATTCACTCTGAATGTTCCAAAACCGTCAGCACGAACTCGACCACTGATACCGACTAAGACAAAGTCAACAGAACAAGCGCGAGCACACAATAAAAAGCACAAAAAGCATATACAAAATAAAATTACAAGTCTGCCCAGAACACACAAGAAACTCGTCACTAAAATCAAACAGAAGGAAAACCAATGTCCACCACCATAGCGGTGATCGCTTTACACCACCCACCCAGATAAAACAGATATAAAGCTGATACAAAAAAAAAGGAAAAACAGTTCCGGTTACCCGCGCACAAGGAAAAGAAAGCGGGAACGCAAACTGTCTTACAGTCGACTTAGGAATCTGCTCCTGCACTAGCACTTCCCTTTATATACTCAACTCTAAAATCAAACTCCTGGAGCTTCAGGCTCCCTTGCATAACCCTCGCGTTCGCGTGGCTCGTTTGATTTATATACTGCAGGGGTTCATGGTCGTTCTGAATCTGTCGATCCCCCCCGCCCCCCCCCACCCTCGCCAAGCCTTCCCGTTCCACGGTCGCGTAGGCCTTTTCCCGGGGCAGGAGCTGACGACTGGAATAGGCCACCGGGTGTAGGACGACGTCGTGTTCCTGCAAGAGGATGGCCCCGATCCTCCAGTCAGAGGCGTCTGTTCGCAACACGAACACCCTCTGG
The DNA here is from genome assembly GCA_037355805.1 of Ixodes ricinus. Classification (NCBI taxonomy): domain Eukaryota; kingdom Metazoa; phylum Arthropoda; class Arachnida; order Ixodida; family Ixodidae; genus Ixodes; species Ixodes ricinus. Next base: position 112,759 of record JAZHYW010051365.1, read on the forward strand.
AAGTCGGGAAGCCTTCGTATGGGGGCCTCGGTGAGGACGTTCTTGAGGCTGTGGAAAGCTGCCTCCTGTGGGGTCCCCACGCCACCATGTTGTTCCGGGTAGTTTTGCTCCAAACACGACGTCCCTCGAGGTCTCTCTACCTTCCAGACGCCGCAGTGGAAAATCTCTGCATCGCTCGTCCTGCTCCAAAGTGCCGACGGCACAAGTCTCGTTGGCTGCCTTCTTCAGGAGTTCCGGCGTGAAGGCTGCTTCTCCAACATCCGGAACTCTTAGCGGAGTGGGCCCCCTCGCTTGTTGGTCTACTGTCATTTTCTGGAGCCTCGTCTGCACCGCCGCGCTCAAGCTGGGCTCTCCAGTCCTCTCCGCATCTTCCCCAGGCTCTTCCGCCGACGCGTCGACATCCCACTCAGGGTTGGGCTCTCCTGCTGCTCTTGCGCCGGAAATGTTGCCCAATATAACGTCATACAGCGGACTCTCCAAAAGAAGGCCGTTACCAGTACAGTGAAAAAGGGGGTCTTCATCCACACCTTGGCCACCAGTAGCATCTTGACGGTTCCATCTACCAGGTATACCGCCTTCGCAGTTCCCGTCAGGTCTTCTTTCGGTATTAGGCTCCTTCGAACGACCACCGTGTTGCCGCCTGTGTCGTGGAGGATGGTGACGGCACGTTTTCCGATCCTGCCGGCTCGGACGGGAACTCCGCTCATCAAGTTCCTGGACTCCGCAGCAATCATGGTATTTACCACGGGAATACGGTCGCCGTTTTTGAGATGGACGTACCCGTTCTGTACGATCGATTCTTCGTTCTGGATCTGTTCGGCCGCCACGCAGCAGGAGGCTTGTGGCCGACCTTTGGCTCCCTGTTGACAAGTGTTGGTAGAGTGCCCCGTTTGGCCACACCTCCAGCATGATGCCCTGGTGGTAGCCCTTTCCCGGCAATCTGCGGCCCGATGTCCAACACAATCGCAGAGGAAACACCGCAGGGGTGGCCGCGCTCCCGCATCCTTTTGTCGATCGGCCGTGGGGGCTGAGGGGCCTGCTTCTTTTCCTCTGCCTTGATCCTCAGTGACTGCTATCCTGCGCCTCCAGGTATCGGTCGGCCAAGTCGGCCATGTCGGCCAGCGTCCTCGTGCTTCGCTCTCGAATGAAAAGGGACAGCTTCGGTGAGCATCCCCGGAGGAACTGTTCCGACATCAGCAGGTCCCGGAGACTGTCGTACTCTTTAGGCGTCTTGGCGAGGTCGACCCAGCGATCGAAGAGGCTCGCCAGACGCGCTGCAAACTGGGCACCGGATTCTCCGCCCTCCGGCTTGGAGTCTCGAAACTCTTCGCGGAAACCGTCGGCGGTCAACCGGAACCTCCTCATCAACGCATTCTTGGCGGCGTCGTAGTCCGCAGACTCTCCCGGGCTGAGACGACTGATGACCGAGAGGGCCTTACCCTTCAGACACAGGGACAGCATAGTAGCCCACTGGTCGCGGGGCCATGCAGGCCCTGAGCCAGGCGCTCAAACCGGAGACTGTACGCGTCCAGGTCGTCCCTTTTTCATCAAAAGCCGCCATCCAACGCTGCGGACTCGTCAGAACTGCGCTGCTCACCCCGGAACTCTCGCTCGTGGGGCTGCTCGTCCTCAGTCTAGCATTTTCACATTCCGCAAGTCGAACTTTATACTTCATTAGTTTTATTTCCGCTTCTATCTCTGACACTCTTAGCCCAGCCTGCCTCACCGATTCTCTCTCCCGGGCCTGTCGCTCGGCCTCTTTCAACTTGCCGCTCCCTTTCGCGAGCGCGTTCCTCCCTGTCCTTATTCTTCTCCTCTTGTTCTCTATTCTTATCTATTCGATTCCTTTCTACTTGGACCCGCGCTCGAAGTTCCGCCCCGTCTGTTAACCCAATCTCTCTCCCAAGAGCATACAAGGCCTCCGCCTCCATCGCAAATCTTTAACAAGCTAGCTCTCGAACAACAGAACAAAAGGGCGAATCTTTCTTTATCTCTTAATCCACGGTCAGGTCTTCTCTCTCCGACACTACCCCAATGCCAATGGTCCTGTCGCGGACGCCAGTTTGTCACGAAGTGGGAGGAAATAAAAAGAATAATAATGATCCCACTCCGAGGTTAACAAATATTACTTTAAAAGAACAGAAGATTAAGGTTGGACCGGTGACAAGCCATAGGTCCACGCCTGTTGTAGATTCCGGTGGAGAGGCGACGACACGTAGAGTTATAAAACAAAACAAATTTAATATGGCAAAACACGCATCATTCGGCCGGCACGGCCACGAATGAGAGATAAAAAGAAATAACCAGCACAGCAGTCGAGCAAAAATCTCGGGGCACAGGAACTAACATCCCGGTTAGCAATACCACCCCAGGCAGCACACAATATTGGGGCGATATTCGCCTCGGGTCGGGAAAGTCGTGCGAGTATTGCCGATTTTTCCGTTGTATCGGGAAAATTGTGCCTGTACCATTTTGATTCTGCCGATGTCGACGGAATATCTGTTATATTGCGGCGACGCAACCATGATATATATGGTACACGAACCGTGTTTTTCCCTGAATATCGTTTCTGAATCGGCAATAACTGCGCAGTATTAGGCATTTTCGGCCGATTCGAAAATGAGATTGAAAGAAAGCCGGTACCATTTTGACACGGCCTATGTCCACAGAATATCTGTTATATTGCGCCGACGCAATCCTGATCTTCCTCCCAAAAGAGACCTTGGAAAGGGAGAGGAGAGAGACGGGACGACACGAGCGAGAGAGGAGGCATAATAAGACGGAGAGTGAACCCAACCTTGTTACACCTCACGTGACCAGACTCGCTGGCGCCTTGGAAAGGGAGAGGGAGAGAGACAGTGTTGGACGGGCTCCTCCTCTCCTGATCACGTGTTGTTTACGAGTTTCGCCCGCACGCTGACTAACCTGGACCAACGGTCTTTCTTTTGTCTTCGGTCCCCGACGCGCCAGTATCGGCGCTTGGCGCTCTCGTGTTTGGTTGTTTTGAGACTTGTTTCCTTCCCGTAGTTTTTCCGTCGTCACCGGAGTCTCGGCTCTCGGGTAGTTTTTTTTTTGTGTTCGCCTGATACTACGGCATTTACGTGCATTCGCGGAACAAGTCCTGCTACGGTTTGAGTGACATGTGTGGCAACTAGTCAACGATGACACTGGTCATTATCGATAGAGCCCTCTCTCGACCAAGAGACGTCTTGGTGTTCGTGTTCAAATGTTTTCGTGGCGGATAGAGCGGGACGTATGGATACGATCGACAGGTGAGAAACAACTTATTTATGAGTTTTCTTGGTCATGTAGGACGCGAGTAAAGTGCTGCAGTCGATTTTGTTTTTAAATCTCGTGATGAATGGAGTGTTGTTCTTCATCGTTATCCGCGTGCTGTTGCGTCGACATTTGTAAATATGCGTGGTAATATTCTAGTTTTTACTGGAAGGTGAATAACACGTTTGTGATTATTGAAAGTGCGTTGTTGGTGCTTATGTGTTTATTTATCCTAATGTTATTTTATTGTCTTTACCGCGTTTATACTAGAATCTTAACTGTATTAAGGTAATAGTATTATTGTATACAAAATAAGTTATATTTTGTTTTAAGGCAGCTCGAGCCCATAGGTAAATTAGTTGACTAAATAGTAAGTTTAGTACTCCTGCCACACGGAAAAGTTAATATATTTTCATTAAATGATATGAGATTTAATCAGTTCGCGGTCTTGAGTGAATATACGAGCGTCGCAAGCTGATTTGTCGACCCCATAATGCAATTCGATCGAAATTACATTAGTTTTGCCATGTGACCTGGGGTATAATGCAAGAATTCAGTGACTGCACGCGATAACAGTCGCTTACATGATCGTAAGTAGTGACACTTGTCTAGACCGTTTCCGCGTTGACTACGTCTACCTGATTTTTAACTGTGGTCTGTTTTGCTCTGTCAAATCACTGCGTGTCTCGCCATTTTGCCGAAGTATTTCTGTATAAAACATGCATTCCTACAGTAATAATTGCGTGACTCAATGTTTTCGACTTAAAACAATCACATTTTTCTATAGACGTCTTATACGCATTCCTCTTGCCATTTCGTACGATTATTTAGCGGTGTAATGTTTTGCCAGTGCAATAAAATGTTTTCTAGACCCGTTGCTATGTGCAGCTTTCATTTTAGCTAATAAGACACGCGTATGTGACTGAAAGCGCGTTATGACGGTCGATCCACGCGCGTTGCATTCGCTTCGACGCGCGCCCCCGATGGCATTCCGTTGCGACTTCACGAGAAGGGCGCTACGGCTTTATTTCTAGGAGGTGTTGGTTAGTGTGCTATTGGGCTAATGTTTGTATGTGCCGTGTATGTGTATGCGCTCAATGTATATGTTCAGTTGATGCTTGTGGTATGCGTAATGTATCTGCATGTGAGTATAATAAAGGTGCCAAAAAAGCCCGAAGCGTAATGGTGGCGTGAGCAAATAAAAATATTTTTGTAACATATAAATTGGGCGGTATCTATAGTCCGTTGCAACTCAAGAAGGTAGGGCGATGGTAAGAAGGGCCGGGGAGGAGGAAGCAGACGGAACGCTAAAGAGAGAAAGAGGTGTCCCTCTCTCTTCTCCAGCGTTCCGTCTGCGTTCCTCCTTTCCGGCCCGTCTTACCCTCGCCCTACCATCTTGTGTTGCAACGGATTATATCGCCGACGCTCCAAGTACTCTGGAGATATACGTGCGATATCCTGCGGGTGCTCAGACGACACTGCCAGTACTCGATTGACATACGCGATACCCGGCGGATACTCAGCCGACTCTCTAAGTACTCTGTGGATGCACGGGTGATATCTGGCGGCTACTCGGACGACACTGACGGCACTCGATTGACACGCGATGCCCGGCGGATGCTCAGCCGACGCTGGCAGTACTCCAGTGATATTGTGCTGGTACGGCCCCGCTTTTCAAACGATATTGTCTGGACATCGTGTGGATGGGAAGAACCGTATATTCGGAGTATTTGCCAACAATATTGTGTAGATACTCGCCTAATATTCTTGTGCCGCTTGGGACACGATTTTAGAGACAATGAAATGAAATGAAATGAAACTAAAGAACAGGAACTCGAAAGCGTTCAATACAGGTAAACACAAAATCAAAGTCTTATCTGAGCGGAATCCAAGTCCAGACGCTGCCGAAGGTCGACCTGGGTTCCCGGACGATGAAGACTGGTCTGGTGGTCGAAGAGATGATCCGCGCGAACACCGCACCACGCACAAACTCGCACCGGAGTGCCACAACCAGGCCCACAGACAAAAACACGCACCGCAGTGCAAACACACGCGCGCCCGTAGGCAAAGACAACTCCCGGAGGCTAACTAGGGCCTCGGCCCAACGTTCCAAAATACGGAAAATCCCAACGCGGGAAAAGAAGAACGATTACCAGCGGAGCCCCGGCCAGATCCGGGGGTCTCCAACTTCTGCCCAAAAAGTGGTATCCCTACCACCGCGAACGACTGCCCCGATTCCCGCCAAAACCCCCTCTATATGTGCAAAACATGAGAATTTTCCGGAACATAAGTTGGCGAATCAGAAAGGAGTTTCTTAGAGCCTATTAGGGCTCTCAGTTTCGCCCAAAAAGAAAAACCACACAAGCATATTTCCAGAGAAATCGACCTTGGAACGACCCTGAACGTCCGCGTGGAAGTCTCAGCTCGCCGCGGCGTGAGAGACAAAAATTCAAGGTTCAACAACAACATTCTTTCAGGACGCTTCGCCCATCCGCGGTTGTCGGCGCCTTCCTGGGCTCCCCACGCTCCCCCTTTCCCCGACAGTCATTCCTGACGATTCGGAAAAACAATAATTGTTCCCACAGCTCCCGACAAACTCGCCAGTCAAGCGACCTTGAGCGCCCGGTCCAACAGGACTCCCCTCTCTCCCGCGGACGTCACTAATCTCCAACCTGAAGGGGAGAAAGGCGCGCCCCGAACTCGGCGGCGTTCGGACGCCTCTACACAGACGATAAGCGGATCTATCGGCGGAGAGTTAAAGAAAAATAAACAGGAAAACCTAGAATTCGTGACACTGGTCATGGGCACCTCAAGTTCTGCGGATTCCCTTTTCTGGTTTATTGGCAGAACGGCTGAACGCAGCTCACGGCTTGGACTTGTGTACTGCGCTCCAAGTCGCTTTGTTGTTGGTAACAGTAAAATCATCATCATTGAGCAATGAAATCATCATCAGCTATTTGGTTGTGCACTCAGTCTTTAGTGTGACGACAAAAATCACCAGACCCCAAAATATCACTTATGAACATTGACAATATGAGCCCGTTAAGGAATACAGAAATAAAGAGATACTCCACTTTTATTTTGAAATTTCAGATAGAAATGTGTGCCTGGCTTTTATAAGGAAACTTCCCCGGCATAATGATGGCAACATGCGACGTCGACATGTAGCCGAAAATAATTGTTGGAAAAACAAGAAAAAATTCTTGCTCTTGTTTTATCGTTATTTATTATGTTTAATTGGAAGAATAAAATGACCATGCACTGATAATTTCTACACAAAGATAGCGCATCACTTCCGGCTCAGAAGCGTTGTCTGCTATTGCTGAAGTCGATGGAAGTGCTTGTTGCGGGCTCCTGCGATTGTATCTGCCACCACATGTCGGCAGGTGCGTCGATCAGGCGCCTTTTAATAACAAACAGCTGCCGTAGGTAGGAATTTTAAGTTTTTCATTGTTACCGTTTTACACGTGTAAGTTTGTTGGACGAAACTTTTATGCCCTCAATGCACATTTTTGGCCACGTCTATAAAAAGTTTAGCTGAATACATCACGCACCGGTTGATGCGGTCATTTCAAACAGCCATTGATCCCTTGACTTCTTGTTGTATATGGTTTAAACCTGTTATGCCATTTGGCGGTGCAGGTTGAGACACACATGTTTTTCATTTTTTATATGCTCTCACTTAGAAATTGTATATGCCGTCGTCATTGCAGAAAGCCAATCAAGTTTCTTACAATAGTTGCATCTATATTATTGATATGCTATCAGAGGTGCTTTATAGCTCCTGACTGTGGCTAGGCTGAGGCCATTTAATCTGCACTCTTTGCTGTGCTGGACGGTCAGGTATGCATGTGAGCCTATGTTGTTTTGTTTTTTTGTTTAATATTTTTGCTAACTTGTAGCATTTTTGGAAAACCTATAGAAGGGTTCTGGTGGTTCTAACAATAAACCTAGTAATTTAGATAACAATCTTTCTACTTTGCAAAATTATGATGATCATCTAGGAACCATTTATAAATAACTTCTTTTTGCACATTATAATATGTTGTTTTTTGTGCGACACAGGAAGCAGCTGGGCGGCAGGGCAATGAGTGTTTTCTAAGAAAAATAATTAGTGGTTAAGGCGGCATTTAAAAAAAAATATCACATCCTTTTATTTTGCGTGTGCAAGAAGTGCGAAGTATGTGGAGGGTTTTCATATGCTGGAGAGAAAAATCTTAGGGAAGGAAGTTGGTAGAATAACTTGGCATAGGCCAGCTCGCCCCTTCAGAAATACGTACTGCCGGTCACGAATGCACCATAGTTCCACTTTGGGGTTAAGATATCGATAGCTAAATAATCCACAAAACACTTACCAATGTGTTCCACTAATTCTCCCTTTTGATGGCTCATCCCATTAAATACTAATGCTGACATCACTGTAGTACACAAGCACAAGCTGTTGTCCAAGTGGAGGGATTTGGTTGTCATAGAGGATCAAGTTCACGAAAGAGTGAAAAAAAGATTTGCTCTGCATTGCTGTAAGCATAGTACAGTTGGAAACAAAGCCAACGAAGCTGCAGGAGTGTGCGGCTTTAAAGTACATGCGTGAGTCATGTCGGCGGCGAGAGAAACAACTCCCACCAAGCGTCTACTTGCCACAGGACTAGCGGCTATCAAGATCAGGCTGTGTGACTCCGCAACCCTCAACTGGGCTGTGCTCTGCTTCGTTTCTTATAGCCAGATATTGATTCTTGCTGATTTTGAAACGGGCTGACGCTTGGTGGAAGTGGTTCCCCTCATCACCAATAGGACGCATGTCTATAGTTTTAAGGTTGCACATTCCTGTCTTCGTTCGCTTTGTTCAGTACTATATCTAAATGCTGAATCTCGCAGTGTATACAGTAGCGTCGAATTTTAGCCTTGAACAGAGTGTTCCACGGTTAACTTGAGCAAGCGAAAACAGGATCTGGCCTTTTTTTCTTTATAAAGAAAATTCGCATTTGCGAGGTTGCAGAAGTTTTACACAGCAACAGCTGTCACAGCAGTTGGATGGCAACTTGTGACGATCAACCATAAATGTTTACACATTAACATGCAGCCACTAAGTCATGGCTGCCGAGTCACTTGTCAAAAACTCTTTGAGGTCATTTTCTATCTCTCTCTACCCCTGCAGCGTAGGTTCCCGTATTGTTGATTTTACTTGTCACGAATTCATCACTTGTCACGAATGACAAGTGATGAGGCGGCCAATGAAAGAGTAAACTGAACGTTTAATGGGGCGAACTTGTGCCCAAAAATAAAAATAAAACAGAAGACAACAGCTGAGCGTCACGGGTGTCGAAGTCGGCGTAAGAGCAGAATCGATCGCTGGGGCGAGACTGACCGCAGATCGCCACGCGGAGCCCCTTATGTACGCGCGTTGGCTTCTGGAACAATCAGCTTAGAAGTTTCGGAGACTAGAACATTCGGAACTCGATCAGACGAGAATGTTCTCGAACTAACGAGAATGCAATGTTGAAAGAATAAATAAAAGAATATTCCACTGACTGGAATCGAACCTAGACTCTCTGCGCGACAGTCAAGCGCGGCAACCACTCCGCCATGCACGCGGTCGCTCGCCGACGCGCGTGGCATTACTCCCCCTTTAAAAGGCATAGTCTCGATGCCACGTGAGAGGCAACTAAACAGAGCAAGACAAACAAAAGAATGGAAAAATACGGAGGCTGGCGAAACACAGTCCTCTCAAGCGTTGCACAAGATCATCGTTCGCAGTCTTATCGCGCGTAGTACGGCTTGAGGCGCACGACGTGGACGACTTCCGGTCGTGGAGGGCGGCGTGATGAAGTCCGTGTTCCGTCGGGCAAAACCTCGTAGTTAAGATCCCCGAGTTGACGAAGTACTTTGTAGGGTCGAAAGTAGTGCTTTAGGAGTTTCTCGCTCAGACCGCGTCGTCGTATCGGGATCCAAACCCACACACGGTCTCCGGGCTTGAAGCGAACGTCGAGCCGGCGAAGGTTATACCGGGTAGCGTCGACACGTTGTTGATCTTGAATTCGGAGTCGGGCGAGCTGGCGAACTTTTTCGGCTCGTTGAGCAACTACCTGGGCGTCGGGGATCCCATCGTCAGCTGGTTCGTGGGGTAGCATCGCGTCGAGCATGGTCGTTACTTTTCTGCCATGCACCAGCTGACACGGGGTTACTCCAACACGTCACCGCCGTGTTGTAAGCAAACGTGACGTAGGGTAACACCTCGTTCCATGTCTTGTGCTCTACGTCGACAATCATGGCAATCATGTCGGCGATGGTTTTGTTTTGCCATTCTGTTAGTCCATTTGTCTGCGGATGGTACGCAGTGGCTCGACGGTGACCGGTGCCACTGAGACAAAAGACCTCTTGTGTCAGCTGGGCCATGAACGAAGATCCACGGTCTGTGATGAGGACTTCAGGGGCGCCGTGTCGGAGGACAATGGACTCGATGAAAAACTTGGCGACTTCAACAGCCGTACCTGATGGAAGGGCTTTCGTCTCGGCGTAACGTGTGTGATAATTGGTGGCGACGATTATCCTGCGGTTTCCCGACGTTGACGGCGGGAAAGGGCCAAGTACATTCATTCTGATCTGCTGTATTTGCGTGGACGGGGAAGAAATCAGATGCAGAAGTCCTGAAGGCTTCGTCGGAGGTTTCTTGCGTCGCTAACACTCGAAGCATGATCGAGTGTAGAGGTGAACGGTCTTTGGTAGCCTCAGCCAGTAGTACTTTTCTCGAATCCTGGTGAGCGCCCTGCTGTAGCCAAGGTGTCCAGCTGTTGGGTCGTCATGGCATCCTTGGACGATTTCTTCTCGAAGGCTGGAAGGAATAACCAACAGCCATGCTGTGCTGTTGTTGACGAAGTTCTCTTTGTACAGCACCGCTTGCCGTATGGAGAAGGTAGGCAAGATTCATAAGAAAGCACGGGGAACCGTACTCGCTTGTCCCTCTAGGTGCTCGATGAGCGCTCGTAGTTCAGGGTCATCTCGCTGGAGTGCTGCCATGTCGCTGACATCCAGAGCGCCGAGGAAACACTAATCGTCGTCGTCTTCAATGCAGGCAGGACTGGCCTCGACTGGGGCCCTTGACAGGCAGTCGGCGTCATTGTGCTTCCGGCCGGACTTGTACACCACGGTCATGTCGAACTCCTGCAGTCGTAGGCTGCAGCGGGCGAGGCGTCCGGAGGGGACCTTCAGGTTGGCAAGCCAGCAGAGCGAGTGGTGGTCCGTGACGACAGGAAAAGGACTTCCATACAAATATTGGCGGAACTTTGTTTTTGCCCAGACGACAGCAAGGCACTCCTTTTCAGTCGTTGTATAGTTCGTCTCCACCTTGGACAGCGTCCGACTCGCGTATGCGATGACTCGCTCCGCCCCGTCTTGCATTTGGACTAGTACCGCGCCAAGTCCGGTGTTACTGGCGTCCGTGTGGGTCTCTGTTTCAGTGAACTGATCGAAATGGCCAAGAATCGGGGGCGTCTGGAGTCTTCATTTGAGCTCATCGAATGACCGCTGGTGTTCTTCTGTCCATTCAAACTTCACGGCGTCCTTCGTGAGATTTGTCAGGGGTGCAGACAGCTTGGCGAAGTCCCGAACAAATTGTCTGTAGTAGGAACAGAGTCCGAAGAATCTTCTCACGGCCTTCTTGTCAGACGGCGGCGTAAATGCAGCTACGGCGCGGGTCTTTCGGGGTCAAGGAGAACACCTTTGTTGTTCACGACATGGCCAAGGAACTTAAGTTCACCATAGGCGAATCGACATTCTGTTGGCTTGAGTGACAGGCCGGCGGTCTTGATTGCTTGAACCACGGCTCGAAGTCGTCTCAGGTGTTCGTCGAAATCCCGTGAAAATACCACGACATCGTCCAGGTAGACGAGGCAGCTCTGCCATTTCAGACCTGCCAGCACGGTGTCCATGACATGCTGGAAGGTGGCTGGTGCTGTTCCTAAGTCCGAACGGCATCACTTCGAATTCGTACAGTTCATCGGGAGTGACGAAGGCAGTTTTGTCCCGGTGGCGTTCGTCGACTTCAATCTGCCAGTAACCACTCTTCAGGCCCATCGACGAAAAATATCGGGAGTGGCGCAGTCGGTCCAACGTGTCGCCGATGCGGGGGAGCGGATAGATGTCCTTCTTGGTTGCAGCGTTCAGTCGACGATACTCCACGCAGAACCTCAGAGTTCCATCCTTCTTCTTTACAAGGACGACTGGGGACGCCCACGGACTTCTTGAGGATTGAATGATGTCGTCGTCGGGCATTTCTTGGACTTGATCTTGAATTACCTTCCTTCCCTTTAAGAAGACTCCATACGGCGACTGGTTGACAGGGAGCGCGTCGTCGTCGGTAACAATGCGATGTTTCGCCATTGGAGTTTGGCGAACTTTCGACGATGTGGCAAAACAGTCACTGTATTGAGCGAGGAGATCAACCAGTTGCCGGCGCTTAGGACCTGGGAGTTCAGGGTCAATGTCGAGCTGCAGCGGCGACGTGCTCTTCTGCTGTGACGACGAGGTTTCCTCAGAGATTGCGGTTACCACGGCTGGCGTCTGAAGCTCCTCGATGTGGCCTACGGTGGTACCCTTCGTTAGGTGTTGCGGCTCCTCTCGAAAGTTTGTCTCGAGAACAGTTGTACGTCCTTCTTGGAGATCCATTACGCCTCGTGCGACGAAAATTCCTTTTTCAAAGAGCAGTTGGACGCTGCCTTCCAGAAGAGCTTCACCGTGCATGGCTGCATAGGTTATGACGGTGACGAAAACACTCGACCGTGGCGACAGATTCACATGGTCGGCGATAACTCGGATCGCGGTCAACGTCGTGGTGGTCTCCACCGGCGGCAAAACTGGTTTTCGCAGCGTGAGCTGGTTTGCCCCGAGGTTGATGACGGCACCATACTCGCAGAGAAAGTCCATTCCGAGGATAACGTCCCTCGAACAGTCTTGCAGAACGACGAACTTCACAGGGCACGTCTCACCGTGGATCTCGACGCGAGCAGTGCATCTTCCGACTGGTGTAATGAGGTTTTCTCCGGCGGTTCGTGTTCGAGGTCCATCCCACGGCGTCATGACTTTTCGAAGGCGGCGGGAGAGCCTCCTACTCAAGACTGAGTAGTCTGCTTCGGTGTCCACGAGTGCTGATGCATCGTGGCCGTCGAAGACGACGTTTAGGTTGTTGGACACTGTTGCAGGCGCGTCATTTCGGTCTCTGGTAGCGTTCGAGTGGGGGCCCTCCGACGTTCGTGGAGGATCTTGGCGTCGGTCGTCTTCGGCAACTCCACCTCCAGGGGTTGCCGCGCCTAGTTTCCCCGGCGATAAGATAAAAAATGAAGAGCAAGCAGCGGGAAATGGGATACAAAAGGAGAAGAGGATAAAGGAGCGAATAAAAAAGAGGCATGAAGAGGGAGGGGAAAATGGGGAGACGGATATTCAAACATAAATAGCCTCAGGCCCGGAAGATGGAGAGAGTATCGAAGGGGAGGAAAATGATGATCATGAGGGAGATGGTGAGAATATGAAAGGAGAGGAAAATAAGGAAGAATAGCATTTTATGTCGTATATTTCAGTGAAAAGTCACGGCATGCCTGCTAATTTAATTGTTTTTAAGCTCAGTCGTATTTAGAATGATGTTTCCTCTGCATTGCCCGGGAATGCTGACATTTGCGCCTTATTTCATCTTTACGATATTCGCATAATGTGAGTGTAATAATTTCGCTTTGTGTTTTTCACACGCATTTTTTATTTCACAGCAGGTCAGAGTTGATGCCAAGAAATATGCCAAAGGTCATGTTTTATTAATTAGTATGAGGCAGCCATTCAATTTGGGAAATGATGGTATTAATGAAGCAAGGATCGTCGTCTGTGGATAATCAGAGAACCTCGTCGAAAGTAGTTATCTTATTAGTAGGAAACCTTGGTTTATGCACATCCAGTATGCATCCGTAGATTTCTGGTATGGTGTTTATAACTTTCAACAGCAAATAGAAACAACTCCAAGTGTTTAACATTAGCCCTAAAACCTATCTTTGTGAGCACTGGAAACACAGGGAGAACACACACGTGACTATGTTCGTTTTGCCTAGATTGTTGCCTTTGTGCTTGATTTTTGATGCCCGGCCAAACCGGCAGATGAAAACCAAGAGCGCGCGGGAAGCCTTTGATTTCTGATTAAATAAACTACGTCCTACAGAGGACGAGTTTCCGTACGTGCTTTGGGAACCAGCTAAAACTCCCAACGCACAAAGCTGGAAAAAAATTCGATATAGCTGAAATGACTAAACTTTCTCCCATTCTAGACAGTCTGAGACATCACAAGCATCTTGTAATGGGATTTGTACGTCACATACGAATGCAGCAACACTCCGGCCTGGATTTGAAGGAAAATATGTCACAAATCATGTTGAAATATGCTTGCGTGCACGTGTTACTTCAACCTGCCTAACAATTTTTTAAATCCTTGCAATATTTCCACGAAGGTGTTAAAACACCTTCGTGGACGGACTCACTGGAATTGAGAAATTTGAAAATTATTATTTGCACATTACGTCAAATAGCACCAATATAAAATTATATTCACAGGTGCTCTTTGAAGTCATATGCGAACAGGTGGACTGTGTGAGCCATGGTACTAATGTTTTCACGATAAAAAAAAATAAAGCTGACGATGTGCCAAAACAGTAAATTCGTCCGTCAAAAGTACGCAGCGCAGTAGATTTTAATGCAATATCAGTAATTGAGGAGTAAAATCAAGGGTTCCGTCGTACTTGAATTATAATCATAAAAAAACACTTTAGAAGAGGCTATAAAAAGTATATATTTTTTGGATTTTATGTGCATAACTATGTGTTTGATATTAATTTGGACACATTTTTAAAGAATAGGAGAGAGTTGGACGAGTTAATTTTATTTTCATCGTATTTTTTGTCAGGCTCGGCGAATATTAGATGAGAGTATATTCGTGCAGTATTAAGTTACCTATTTCACTCAATGCAGTTATTTAACTTCTTT
>JAZHYW010051371.1:0-19836 GCA_037355805.1 Ixodes ricinus
TCGTGATGCGTGGTATTTACGCTTATTAGGCCTAGGAAAGAGAAATCGCTATTAAGCGTTGCTATCCTTAGGGATTGAATATTCGAAATTGTCCTGTCCTGAAGCAGAGGACACATGGCGGGATTCTGATGTGGTCAATGTTTACAGCCACTAACATCTACAAAAGTTATCGCATAAAATCATCAAACTGTCAGCTACCAACACGCTGCAGATATTTTCAGTCTCTGGTAGGAACAAAGCTTGCTGGGCTCACACGAGGGCTACGCGAGATTGGCCTTGAATATGCCGTTTTGGCCGGACTAGACCAAATAATCTGGAAAGCATCCAGGTTGAAGGAAGAAAAAATGAAAGTACGAATGAAAAATCAAAGTTTTACGGTAAACTTTAAATTATTTAGAAACGTCTATCATGTCGCACGGAGATAACGTGATAAACAGGATTAATATATATATATATATATATATATATATATATATAAATATATATATATATATATAGAAATAAATATATATATATATATATATATATGATATATATATATATATATATATATATATATATATATATATATATATATATATATATATATATATATATATATATAGCGCACGTAGAAATACCCACTATTTGTGTCCTCAGAAAACTAGCGACACAGCACAAAAATGTGTAACTTTTCCTTGATTTATTAATGCAAAGTTTATTCACATCATAACTAATGTAATGCGAAAAATGTCAATGTTTGTTGAAATATTTAATTGATAAAAATATAATGTCAAATATTATGTAGAAAGGCCACACTTCTTTCAGATTTATTAAAGAAAGACAAAGAAATACAGAGAGAGAGAGGATAAGTATAGCATACTGGATAATTCTCTAATACAATCCATAGAACTCGTGTGAAAACACGCTTCAGATGGCTGAGTCATTGCAGTGCATGTAAATGTCGCGCCGGCAGTGCCGAACCACCTATGGTTAATGATCCAAGGAAAGCATAGGAGTGTAGATAGCGTAAGACTTTTTGCGCTCTATACTTCCAATTGAAAATTATACTGCTATATCTGTCTACTTTGTGCCCTTTCAGTAGAGCCTTTTCTCGGAACTTCGGAGGCATCCAGTGCACATTATCCGATTCTCAGGAAATTATGAAAACATGACTGTTCAGGTTCTTTGCCCTTCGCTACATTACTGGTCTTGGTGCACACTCGGTCGACAGCACTGTAGACTAATTTGACGCTCCCTCTCTCGCTCTCGGCCGGTGAAGAAATGTTGTGTGGAACAGTAGAAATGAACCGTTCCCTTATCCTCCCGTCTGGCAAACGGAATGTAATACTCGGTGGCTTGCGTCACACCAGGGAGGGCAGGGAATTTGCAATGATATTCCTTGTTATATCCGTAGTTAGCCGGATTGTGTGGCAAACTGGAAAACGATTATCTCAAAACGATTAGTAGAATTCTGAAAAACAAAATGACACGGCCTGGAAATAAGGTTACACAGAAGTGTACGTTACACGCAAATACACAAACTATAATTACGAGATATATTAAGGCATCACAGTTAACTGGAAAATTGCCTGCAGGGTAAAGCTTTTATTTGTAAACGTGAGTTTCATCCGACAACTTATTAGAAACGTCACCCAGAAAATATTTCTGGAGGGCTTCGTCGATGCAACGTTAGTACCTGATGGAGCAAATGCCAAATATATCCCTATGTCTTTTTGCAGGTCTGATTATTACTTTAATTACTCATCTAAAATCACATTGAGACTGAAAAATGAACGACGCTTAATCTGCAACCAGTAAGCAGTAGTAGCATATACTTTTTGTTCGCGGTACTAAATCCAAACAAAATTTATTTGGAGTTACCTTCTTATTTAATCATATCTTAGATATCATTCATATTTTCGTGCACATGTGTGAACGAAAACCATTTTCTTTGCATGACGAGACAGGGACCTCTCCATACTGAGCTACTTCCATATGCCCGGAAAGGAGCCGCTTTTGACCTGGACTGTGGGAGACGTCATTGACAGAGCGACCGACGTCTTCGAAGATACCACAGCGATGGTATACACTCACCAGAACATCAGCAAGACATACACGGAATACAAGAAAGACGTAAGCTTATATTCAGATTAGGTATACTTCTTGCGACCTATTCCTCGCAAATAAATATTAATTACGAAATAATTGACAGGGATTCAAAGATTCCTAATGTCGTAAAGTTATCTACGACAAAGACAGTTCAATATGAGTTTAGTAATAGTCGCAATGAATAACTACATTCTGGTTCTTCAAGCTCAGCACCTGAATGCCAAGTTTTGAAAACTGGCGACATATCGGTGTATAGCTTGAATTTTTGCAAGAAACCGCCGGTTTTTTAGAAGGAAAGGATAAGTAATAAAGAAGAAGAATAGCAATAAAATAACTTTACGACAAATGACGCAGCGGAAAACTCAGAACCACGAAGTCTAAAAAATGGAAACGAAAAACGCTGACAATCAAATGAGTTTTATTTTGAAAGAAACTTGAAAATAAGCGTAACACGATGAGCACGGACAACATTTACATGACAAGGTAGCCCATGACTATGGCCACTGATCCCCCAACCAACAAAATTAGAGCCATACACACCTGCCATACTGTACCATAAAACTTACCTTACCGTTTTTAATATCAGTGATATTAAAAACGGTAGCGCACTGACAGTTCGATGGGTCTAGATGCAAACGTTTAAACACTTACCCGGAAAGCGTTGTGGTTGTGTCGTCACAAAATTCAAAAAACGATAGAGCAGGTATTAACTCGTGTAACTAACTCTGCCTTAAAAGTGCACCAAAAGTGCTACCCTAAAACAAAACGTGCTTTATGGCGCAAATGTCGAGACGTGTTGCCGTCCTCATTGGTACGTTTTTCTACCATGCATAAAAAATTAAGAAAACACTCCAGTTCCATGTGCAACACGGTGTTTCCCCTCACACTTATCGTCATGACGCCCGGTGCTAACTGTAAAATCGCCGATATGGGGTAATTTTAATTGGGTCAAAACAACCACATCAGCCTCATGAAGATTAAGAGCCTTCCTGATGGTATGAGAGGTTTGTAAATACGGAAGAACTGCTGGCCGAAAAGAAGGTTTGAAAGCGATAGCGTCATTTGGAAACCCTTCGTGAAGCTATCTTGATCAATAGTGACAGATGGGCCAGTTGGTACATGACTTATTTTGACAAAATGCGCCGCAAGACAAGGACGGAGTAAGTAAGACAACACGAAGCGCTTGATCGGGTTGCTCTGAAGGTAAAAGGGCACATTCTTATGTGACGTCATGGTGTTTTGTGACGTCACAGTTTTATCTGACGGCATTGGATTCGAGACATCATTGTATTCCGTGAAGTCTCAATGTCAAGTGCCGGGACGTCACAATTTCCCCGCCAATTGTAGGGGGAAAATGACTACTTCTGAATTCAAATGTAAAGCGCTGTTCGCAAATAAAAAAATAAAAAATCACCCAGTTATATCGCACGTCCGTTGCATATGACGAAATTTACCTTAGCCAGTTTAGCAACCCTTACTTCTATTCCGTGAATGGGTAACCGCAGTGGTGACAACACCACCCGAAGGAGTAGCACGTGGATGACATGTTTGTACCTGCAGTGGTTCTACGGGTAACATAGGAATGCGAGGAATAGATTCGCATGTGATGTGCGTATTGCGCCTCATTGTTTACCAATACCAATACTTTATATTGTGGCATGCATCGCCCGCATAGGTGGATGAGGGAGCCTTCTAACTGCAGCATCAGCAAGACATGAATAGGCGAGAGCTAGTCATGACAAAAATATGGTCACTCAACATAAATGCCTCCCTATATTCTATCTACTGGGAAAATATAAAAAGGAACTATATTGATCTATGGATGGTGTTTAATTTTAATACGAACATAATAAATAAAATACATTAGAAAGGCGAATTAATGAGGCGTGGGCAATCGATATGAGACGGCCAGGGGGACCTATTTGAAAGGCTGATAGTCTAAATATTAAAAAAATGAGACGTTTACAATTCCCTGAAATGCCGAATCAGAGCGCAGCTCTGGAGGAGGAGGAGGGGAGGGCTACGAAGAGGAGGGTATGCCTCTCCTCCTCCTCCGAACATTTCCCCCCTCTCCCTCCCCGCGCAGGGGCACCTGGTGAAAGCAGGTGTTTGGAAAGTGGCGTCTCCACGGACCCCGAGCCCCGCAGGGCGGCGCCTGCACCTTAGGTGCTGGGTGCTTGGTGAGTAGCCTCACCAGGGACCCCAGCCACGTGGGCCACCATGCCCCACACGCAGGGGCATCTGCTTTATAGTAGGTGCTTGGTGAGTGGAGTCACTACGAACCCCAAGCCCTGTGGGTTCGCCCACCCACCACTGGCTCTGCGTGGCGTACCCTTGTCCGGGAAAAGGGGAGCCTGGTGGTTCAGCTGAGCCCGGGGTATGTTTGGATCCCTCGGAACCCCCGGGCAAGGCAACTCACCGCTTCAGGCCCCACCTTCTCGTAGGCGGGTGTCCGGCTTGGCAGCCCAACCAGGATGATTCAGACAGTCGCCTCTTCTACCCTCTTCTTCCTTCTTGCACCTTTCCTTCCACCTCTTTCTCTTTTCTTCCACACTCTCTTCCTCCCTTTTTCACCTTCTTAGGCGGCAAGGGCTAACCTTGAGATGGAAACAGGTCCCTGTCCCGCATCCACATTCGGTTATGGTGCCCGGGCAGCTCTGGTAGAGTAATTGTGTCAGCCAAGCCTTTCTTGCTATGGCACATTACCTACCCCTTTGTTGGGCTCCGTGGTGGACGGTGCACCCGTGCGCTGAACTTTTCTCCCATTTTTATGGGTTCTAGATAAAAAAAAAAAAAAAACACTGATTGGGCCCTGAAAGGGTCCGCACCAAAGCCATCACTACAAAGACACCTGACCTTCCTCCAAGATTCTCCAAGTGTTTAGTCATTCATTCTGAAGGTGATAAACAGCTCTCACAAATGTCCCCATTCTTAGTAGCAAAGGTACTTGAAGCTGGGAATAGGGGAAAAGCTACGAGGACAAAGAAAATGAGCTCCGGCGTTTCACTTGTTGAGGTGGAAACGAATCAGGAGAGCACAGCACTACTACGCTTAACGTCTATTTCTGGTTATGACGCCTCTGTCTGTCGCTACCCAACGTTAAACAGCATTCAAGGAGTTATCTCCGAGGATGACCTTCTTGACAGCTCTAGAGTGAAATTGTTCAAGGCCTTTGATGACCAAGGTGTCACATCTGCAAGGCGTATGCACCATGCTGTCGTGACGAGAACAAGCTGAAAACAAAACATGTTGTACTCACTTTTGAATCAACCGCCCTTCCTGAAGCTGTGAGGGCTGGGTACCTCTGCTGCAGGGTTCAGCCTTTTTACCAAACCCCCGTAGATGCTTCAAGTGCCGAGATTTGGCCATGGCTCTCAAAGCTGCCGTGGAAAGGTCACCTGTGTAAAGTGTGGCAAGACCGACCACGAGGCTGATGCATGTACCAACAACCCACACTGTGTGAACTGTTTTGAACCTCACCCGCCATATGCAAGATCATGCTAGACATGGAAAGACGAGAAAGAGGTTCTCACCTTGAAAGATTAAAGAAAAACCTTTCTTACCCTGAAGCACTCCGTCGCGTTGCATTCGTGCGGAGAGGCGGCTACACCCAGAAGTGGTGTAGCGGGGACCTGCACAACTGATGGTGGCAGTGGCGACTCAAACGTCGCTTTCTGGACTATGGAAGCCACGGCAGTCCCCACGCCCCAGTTGAAGATTCAGCTCCCGGGGCGTGTAATCCTCAGCTGGGCGGTCTACGGACTCTCCAAGCCAGAGTGCAGACCCTCGTGCTCCAACAGGACAACAGCCTGTGTGTTCTCGGGCTGTTTCCCAAACCAGGATGGGCCGGTGGCTACTCAGCCGTCCCTCCTCCGCAGTCTCCTTCCAGGGAGAAGGGTGAACACTCTCGCCCACACTTTCTGGAAGAGCATCATCGAAGGAGCAGCATGGCTCTCGTGCCGCACTGCAGCGCCCTAGGGACAAGAACGGGTGTGCTTGGGCGACGCTTCTCCCAGCACCTCCTCTGCCCCTTTGGTTGGGTCTGGTCGCCGGCGGGATATGGCGCCCGTTCCCCGAACCTGAAGAAACCTGAAGGAAAAGCCTCGCCTCAGGAAATTGAGGCCATGGATGATTGAGCAGAAGTCTTCACTCATGCGTCTGACCAAGACGACATGGAGTGGCAGACTATTAAGAGTAAGCACAAAGGCAAAGAACCGGTAGCCCCACCAACGTGACATTGCAAATTAATTTTTGCCACGTACGGCAGCCTCATCTTTATTCATTCTCCTCTCATTTTAACTCACATTTTAACTCCTTTTAAAACAATGACAAATTTTCATTTCATGCCGTGGCTTAACGAGAAAAATTTATGATGTAAATTATTTTATGGACGAGCTGATACCCATTGCACTCAGCCTGCAAGAAACACATTTAAATAACACTGATACGCAGATTCTGCGTCGGTACAAGGTTTTTAGAAAATAGAGACTTTCCCCTAATATCTCGGAGGGGAGTTGCACTTAGTGCATATAGTGGTGTTGCTTGCTCCTGAGGTCCACTTTCTGCACCCTGGAGGCCTGTAGCGATGCGCCCTTTTGTTGACCGTTTGATCATGGTAGTTTCTCTTTATGCTTCCACCTAACTCTCCACTGCATTTTGAGTTGAGTGAACTTGAGTCACTCGTAAAACAATTACCTCAACCTTTTTTCCTAAATTTCAGGCGATTTTAATACTTACCACCCTTTGTGGGGTAGTGCTCGCCAGGATTCACGTGGAGGCGTCATAGAACGTTTTTTCTTATCATCTGGGTTGTGTCTTTTAATGGGAGGGATCCACATTTCTTTAGCATAGCATCATCATCATTTACATCTATTGAACTTTCCATTGCATCAGCAATTTTACTTCCATGCTTTTCATGGAAGGTTTTAAATAATCCTTTTGGAAGTGATCATTTTCCTTTTGTTTTAAAAACACAATGCCAATTCCTTCTATTCCGACGACTCTCAAGGTGGAAATTGGAAAAGCTGACTTGTCCATTTTTTGTTTGGAGGCTTTTATCGATTCGTCCATTCTTGTAAACATGAGCCATGAAGATGCCACCCTGTATGTTACTGAAGCGATTATAAATGCCGCATCACACAGTATCCCCAGACCTCTGGACAACTCCCCAAAAGATGGAAGCGATGGTGGAACAAGGACTGCTCCACAACACGCAAGGCGCAAAACAGGGCATGGTGCAACTTCCGAAGTTATCCCACTCCTAGAATTTACTTGAATTCAAGAAAAGAAGAGCCAAAGCTCGCTAGACGGGAAAAGGTGAGCTAAAGGCAGTTCTTGGAGAAAGTGTGGGACCTCTTTGAGTAGTTTCGTTTTCCAAAGGAAGTGTGGGATTGTCTTAGGAAGATCAGAGAGACTAGTGGTCTTTCAGGATACCCCTTTTCCATCAGCAACATCGCTTAAGGAACAAGCAAATGTTCGTTATAAACACTTCAGGAAGTGTCTAACTCGGCCAAACACAGTGGATCTTTTAAGAGGTTTCGATCAGCAGCAGAAAAACAAGCCTATTCTTTGTCTGGTGCTCAGGTGTTCCATATAACAAGCCATTACACGGTGTGGCTCAGAGCTGGCTCTTGGCGTCAAAAAAGAGTGCGGCTGGGCCGGATAGAGATTCAATACGAGATGCTAAAGAGACTGTCGCCTGAATTTCAAAACAGTTTGCTCACTTTTTTAATCTATTGTGGGATGCTGCCTGTTTTCCTGACTGTTGAAAAATGGCACATATAATTCCTCATCTGAAACCCAGCAAGACCCTCTTCACCGACGAGCTATCGCCCAATTGCATTGACAAGCTGCCTGGGCAAAACCTATGAGAGACTCATTAATCGCCGTCTTGTACATTTTGAGAGGCAGAGGGTGTGTTCGATAGGAATCAGTGTGGCTTCCGAGCGGGCCGTTCCACGATAGACCACCTTGTCCGCCTGGAAACTTCTATTCGGAAGCATTTAGTCCATCGCCAGCACTGTGTTTCTGTCTTCTTTGTCTTAAAGAGGCTTACGACACGACTTGGAGATATGGAATCCTTCGAGACTTGTACTCATATGGTGTCCGAGGTCGCATGCTTCGCTGCATTCAATGTTTGTTGACAGGTTAGACCTTCCAAGTTCGTTTGGGCTCCATCCTGTCAGATGTTTTTCTCCAGGAGGAATGGCTGTCCCTCTGGGTAGAGTATTGAGCGCTACACTCTTTGCGGTAAGATTAATAGTCTGGCTAAGGTTATACCACCATCTGTATCAATGCGATGTATGTGGACGATGTGCAGATATTGTTTTCCTCTTGTAACTTGTCCAGCTGTGAACGGCAGCTGCGGCTCCCAATAAATAAGATGAGCAAGTGGGTTGATCAAAATGGCTTTAAATTCTCCCCGAAAAGACAATCTGTGTTCCCTTTTCACTCCGCCGTGGCCTGTCTCCAGATCCAGCGTTGCACTTGCATGACGTTGCTATATCTGTAAAGGAGGCCGACAAGTTTCTAGGAATAACATTTGATAGAAAGCTCACCTTTTTACCACACTTGAAAGAGTTGAAACATAAATTCTCACGTTCATCAAACATTCTCAGTGTTGTCGCATACGACCTTGGGGGTCTGACAGACGGTGCCTCTGCGACTCTATAACTCCTTAGTGCGGTCCCGCTTCGACCATGGCGCGATTGTTTATGGGTCGGCGCGTCCGTCTGCCCTAAAGATGTGTGACCCTGTCCATCATCTCGGGCTCCGACTCGCCACGGGGGCGTTTTGAACATCACCTGTGTTTAGCCTGTAAAATGATACACATGAAATGTCCCTTGAAAGACGAAGGCAATATTGAGTCTGTTTTATGCTACAAGGTATACAGCTATCCTCAACATCCCGCATGCGATGCCCTTCAACCTTCTACGTCCTTCCGACTCTTTGAAAACAAGCCGAGTATTGTTCGGCCCTAAGTTTCAGAGTTCAAAGCATGGTAACATCGCTTCACCCTCCCTTTAGTGAGGCTGCTTTGGTGAGGCGCCATGAGAGAGTTGCGCCTTGGGACATTCTGCCTATTTTTGTGACTGGTCACTATCCAAGTACAGAAAAACAATCATTTATCCACTTGTTCTTCAGCAGGAGTTTGCCGATTTGGAACTGAAATACAAGGACTTCTCACATTTCACACTGATGGATCAGAAAACATTAACTTTTGTGGGATGTGCGGTTTATTCCATGCCTTCAGGAAAGTACAGCAACTCCACACTTTTGCAAATATTTTTACTGCTGAACTGTACAGCGTTTTAATGGCTGTTGAGCACTTATTGGAGAAAAATATCATGAAAGCAAATTTGTCGACTCCCAGAGTGTTCTCCTGGTCATTTCGTCTTTAGCAGACAGCAGAATCCTCTGGTGCAATATCTTCGGGTACGGTTAAACCGAGCATTTCAGCTAGATGCCTAATCAAATTCTGCTGGGTTCCGAGCCACATGGGTATTCTTGGCAATGAAAGCAGACTTTCTTGCTGGCTCTGCAAAAGAGTGCCCAAAACTGTCTCTTAGCTTACACACCAAGGCCTGAAATCAATCATCTAGAAATCAATTATGAAGTCATGGCAGTTAGATGGGGATATGAAAAAAGACAAGCTTCATGTTATCAAGCCCCAACTGGGGGTGTGGAGAGTTCCTTCCATAAAGACCGTCAGGCTGAAGTTCTCTCTACGTTTAAGAATCGGTCATACCCGTTTGACTCATTTGCACCTGCTCTGTGGTGAGGATGTTAAACTTTGTGATAACTGTGGGAAAGCTATGACAGTTTCGCACAGCCTGTGGCAATGCAAATCTTTAAACCAAGCGCGGCGATTATGTTTCCGAGACTTTTTCGAGATAACCTTCCCTTTCATCCATACTTTCTATTTTTGGATCAACCATTGGTACAATTCAATCAAGTTTTAAATTTCCTTCGCTAAAACTGGCCTCTTACACCAGCTGTAGCTTACCAGTTCTTAGAGATTATACCCTTAATCCCCTTGGAAAAACCTTTGTTTGGCGCAAAATGCCCTAAGTTGCTCTTGCGCCAAAAAATCCCAATCATCATCATCATCACATCCCTCCTCCTCCTCCTCCTTCCTCCTCCTCTTCTTCTCCTGCTCCCCTCCCCCTCCTCCTCCTTTTCCCTCCCTCCCTCCTCCCTCGTGATGTCATTCGTGACCCTCGTGGGCTCCTCGTGAAGGTCGTGCCCTTCACGAGTGAAGGTCACGTGAACTTTGTGTCCTTCACTAGTGACCTTTGTGACATCACTCGTGACCCTAGTGACCCTCGTGACGTAACGCGTGACGTCATTATGGGAAACGTCCCTATAATGCAAAGCGTGGTTCCGCCGACGGCGACAGCGACGGCGACGCCGCTCAAGCCGGAAACGGGCGCCCAAAGGCTGCGTTCTAAAACCAAAATGCGTTAATTAACTTCCTAAATATTGAAAATAAACACGGATTTATAGTTAGAAACTTGCTGCAGCGTAACATGGAACCACTAAATCAGCCATTTTAAAACGACTCGAAGCACGCGGGAAGCGCAGCGCGGTGATGCGCTAAGTTACCACTTGTGGAACCGGAACAGAGCTAGATGTGTGAAACCGCGGATGATAAGATTATCATCCGCGAGTCCTAAGGGAAGCTCTGACATCACATCACCCTGACGCCACATAACACTAACGTAACTGACGCTATGACGTCGCATTACGCCATAACTTACGGGACGCTATGGCGTCGCATGACACTGTGACATGAAGAGGAATAGTAACTTCACGCGAAACTGTGACTTCCCGTAACTCCGACGTCGTATGATACCATGATCCCCTTGACGCAGTTCCGTCACGTGACACCATAAAATCAGGTAATACCATGATGTGGCACCGAGCCGCCAAGAGACGTAACGTTACAAGAGACTGTGCCGCTATTTTATACCACGACGTGGCAGTGACGCCACTGGCGTGATACCGTAACGTGACTTGATAACGTGACGTTATGTGAAACATACTTCGCCTGACCTTACAAAATATCACAAGGTCGCGTTGCGTAGGGTGATACTGCCACATGATTTACCGATGGTCACGTTATGTCAAGTGGTGCTTCGACGTCACGTTAGACTATGAGGTCACGGGACTCACGCTATGACGTCGCAGATGACCTATGTATGTTTGGTGTTCAGAGCGCCTTCGGGATTTACCAAACATCAGGGCAGCTTTCACTTGCAGAAATTTCGGTCCAGTTCAGAATAACTGAATATTGAAAACTATAAGTATCTGGAAGTTCATTTTTAGTGCAGCTTAAAATAGAAGGAACACAAAGAGGACGATGTGGCCAAGGCGTTTTAATAGGGTTGACATATTTTTACCCCACTCGGACGAGTATAAACTTACATCGTGAAACAATAACGAACGCTATATTTTTCCATCACACGGACTTTAGAGCACACTTGTGTTCTCTAAGAATGGAATTTATGTCACACCAACCTCGCTCATATGGCCGAGGCAACTAAAAACCTGTGGTAGGAATTTCCAGCCCCTACACTAAGTTCAACATCAATCAAGTTTAAATTTGCTTGCCTCCCCTAAACACCCGACTAAGTATTTTAGTTTTTCACTATGTATCAAGGACAGGGAGGCATTGAATCGTATCTGTGCATTCAGGAACTAAACCAAGTACCTTGAATGTTTAATTATTCTGACCAATAGAACTGATTTTGTTGTTGTAATAACGGGTTTGAGCTTTGTTCAAAGCAATCATGATCAAAATGCGCATTAAGCAAATCCCATCTTAGTCGCAGATTATGCTTTGTTTCTCAAAATTGGTTGGAGTGTTTTATCGAAAATGGGTGTTCCTTTTACTCTGTGTTTAATTTATCCCATTCTCAACAATGTACGAATAAATTTCGTTAGTTAGTAAGTCTTAAATAAATACACGCAGGATGCATTCAATCGAAGCACGTTGTTTTATACTGTAAAACCCTTGATTTGCGGACCTGAGTTTTCATGAATCGAATAGCGGAGTTACTAGTCATGACCATTAAATTTTGCGAATTATAAAGGCTGTAATTCGCCTCTACAAACAATAAAAATATTCGCACCTACAAAAGTTCGCGAATTTTACAATTCGAAAATTTCTCGGAAATTAGGGTCTCGCGAACATCAAGGGTATTACAGTAACTTCCATTTCTAACGTCGCTTCTAACTAAAATCTTTTTTAAATCAGTGTCTGCTTACGTTCCTTATAGGTAGACCAACTAGCTGCGGGTCTGGTGTCTCTCAAACTACCTGTGGGTTCCAGGGTTGCCATACTCGCTCCAAGACTCTACGAAGGGGCGCAGCTACTTTATGCGGCACCCAAGGCGGGACTTATTATGGTGAATGGGACTCAGTTATTCCGCTACACATGCTTAGTGCATAGAGGCCTGGCGCCGTAATTAATCCTGACTCCCGTTTTTTCTTTCCTTTGTCTAGATTGGCATCAGATTATTTGGTTCGGTTTCTGAACTTGAGTTTTGCTTAAATAAGGTAAGTCATCTTCAGATTACGAACATTTTCTTTTTTATATTCGTTTACCGCGACAATCTGGATCGGCGAAAACAAATGTAGACCTACGCAGCCACGTAAATGCGAACGTAAATATATAGTCATAAAGTTTCTGATCAGTTTAATTGAAACCATAAAGTGGAACGTTGTGTAGAAACCAGACATGTACAAGTTACTCAAAAAAGTAATTAAGTTAAGTTACTGAGTATTGGCCTCAAAAGTAATTTGAGTAGAGTAGAAATTACTCAAATGGAAAGTAATTGAAAAAATTACTAATTACCGTAAAAAGTAGCGAATTACTTTTGAAGTTACTTTTGAAGTTACTTCTATATATTCTTTCATGGTAAAAAGAAAGTACATGGGTTTTGATCGGTTAGCGAAATTGTGCTAGCCAAATATAAATCGGCTTGTTTTTTCACAGAAATGCTTTAATAGCTGGCTCTGCTTCTGCGTGCCTAATTGTTTTGTACTTCCTTGTTTGTTTGGTCAGTGATGTACTGCAAATGTGTCATTTCTATTTTGAGGTTTAGCACTGCCTGAGCTTGAGTTTTTAGACAGTGCATGCTTGTTTACAGTGTTGCGTAAAGTACATCTTAAAAGTACTTGAAGTAAAGTACAAAGTAAATATGACGTTATGTACTTCAAGTAAAGCAGTAAGTACACCGGGTGCAATGTACTTGAAGTAACGTACTATAAATACAATATAAATACAAAATACAACACAATCTTTTATGATGACCTTTCATTCTCCATACAGTGTTTTTTAACTGGTATGCATTGCTCCAGAGGTAATCGGAGGTGCATCAGTTTTTACGGAAATGGCAGCAAATATTGTATAAAGTCAAGTCGCCACAGAGTAGTTGTTTTACTCTCGCTGACGAGCTATTTGACACAATCAACTTATAAGGCACTTATTTGTGTCGGTCTTATAGCCGTCATTACATCATTCAGAGAAATGACCAGATGACGTCTCGAAAGAGCGCGTTTTCACACGACGATACGCCATATTTTTGTTTTCAAATTCGGGGAATGTACATTGAAGTCTGAAGTTTTACTTTCCTCGGAAGGTACAAGTACATGCTCAGAGAATGTACTTCAAGTAAAGTACAAGTTTTCTAAACAGTGGTACTTTAAATACCATGTACTTAGAGTACTTCCCAACACAGCTTGTTTATTATTTTTTATATAAAAACGTTGGGGGAATTATTAAGGTTTCTCGAACGATCTTCGAATCTTCGAAGATCTGCATATTCTGAGTTTTGGGAGGAAAGGCAATGCAAAAACGTCCCCTTTGCGTTGACCTTTAGCACGCGATTCTTCGAGTACAGCACAAACTACGGGAGCACCAGATGAGCTTCAGAGCAAGTGCTGCATTTTGTTGCCTCCTTTGAGTGAGGATGCAGTGCGTGCACCTCCTGTAGTGGGCGAGAGTTTCTACGCTGGGGAAAAGCGGAACCCAGCCCTTTCTTCAAATGGGTCAAGTCTCCTTGAGATTTGGGACACAAAGAAACGCCAGTCTTCGGCGCTAATCCCGTAGTTACTCGGCCTCTCTTGCGTCGTGTCTGTTCGCTCCCCGCGCCTCGCAGCAGTGTTGTTGCAATGGGGGGGGGGGGGGGGTCTCGTGAAAATTTTTGGGGCGTTTCGGACTCTCCAAATTATTTTCTCCCCGCCCCTCCTTCCTACGCCACATGCTTCTCCCTCTTTGCAAATATCAGCTGATCTTCCAACATCTTATCTCTTTTGTGCAGGAATGTTTGTTGGTAGGCAAAACAACCACTAAAATTCGAAAGTAATTTGTAATTTGAGTAGAAGTTACTCAGAAAAAGTAATTAAAGTAAACTACTAATTACCGAAATAAAAATGTAATTGAAAGTTACTAAACTACTCAGAAAAGTAGTTAAACTACAGTAACTTGAGTAGAGTAGTTGAACTACGTACAAGTCTGGTAGAAACCTGGTATCATATGCCCCTTGGATAACCTTGCTCCAATTCTGCTGGCATAAATGGGGAAAAAAAAGCTTTGCTCATTGTTTGATCGATTGACAATGGGTTTTGAACACATACTGTGTTTATGAATTTGATTTCACACGAAAAGCGTTACGCTTTAGGGCAGCAAGAAAGTTATTCACGCAAGTCAACGCAATATATATCACACATAGCTCATGTCAGGCTATGCATAAAAAATACCAGGTGAACTGTAGGCAAAATAATAGTGTCTTATTAAATTCTATACTGTATATAAAGATTTATGACCTGCTCAGTATCAACGGAAGCCGGACCTTGTGGTCCGAAAGCCCGACGACTTTGCTCAGCGCCACGAGAAGGAAGCGAAAGGGGCGCCAGCAACCGGACTAATTATAAATCACAAGATCCTGCTGTAGCAGGTGACTTGACAATAACGCAGCGCAGGTCGCCGCTAGCAAAAGATTTCTGGACCACATGGGGCGGATCATAACACACACTGATAGCGCAGCGGGCGTATGTCACCCCAACTTGCCATAGCAGGCAATGAACTTGCGTAGCTGGTGGGAAAAACCTAAAATGCTGGATTAATTTATTGGATAACACAATTACCACCGATCTTCGTGCGTAGCGAAGTACGCTTTCACCACAAATGCGCGAGCATCGCCGTAAATGCTGCCGCGCAGCCAGACGCCGCAACCGACCGAAGCGAGCGCCTGCTTGTTCGTGTGTGGAATGCAGCATGAGTAAAAAAACATCTCTCATTCCTAATCAACCCGGGGACCACAAAATGCGTCATCAGTGGATGTACGCGTGCGTTATAATTTGGTGTGTTCCATTACGAAGAGCCTCAGGTGGGTCCAGAACTCAGATACACTGAAAGTGTTACGAGACACATGCATTATCTCTGGATTTTTCAGGATGACCGAGATAAGAGGTGCGTGTAGTTGTTTTGGATCTTCATTCTATTTGCTTGTGAGGAGTCCATTATATGGTACCGCCACAACGATTACACCGAGGTGGCGGATTCTCGTAGGGATTGAACATTGCCTAGGTTAGCATGGCACCGGTCGCTGGCATGGGCAGGTCGTGCCGTGCTCTCTCTGGTATTAAGAAGTGATCCGTTAAAGAGCGCGCTGTGCTCGCTTGTCCTTACATGACTGGTGACGTCATTCTTGGACTTGCATCAAAGTGACGTTAGATCGCGCGACGCTTCGCCAAACATGGCAGCTGTTTTGAGCTGCTGGCCGTGACGTCGGCTATACGTCATACTGATTGAATGTGATGAATTGAGGTTTATTTAAAAGGTTTAAATATTGCTACTTTCCTGAGGTCGCCCCATCGATTTATCGAGCCTAATGCGCTCATAACACAGGCCGGTTTCGACAGCTTTCTGCGCCTCAGAAGAGCAGTAATGAGATACCTCACGTTGACCTCTCTGCCGTCAAGCACATTCTTCTGGTCCAGGGAGATGTGCTATCGTCATTTTGTGTTTCGAATCAAGTACTGACTACAGGATTTTCGAAGGCGTGTGAAAGGGTAATCTTTCGACCCATTCCCAATTCAACCTTCCCGTTTGTACCTTCCCGTTTCGACCCGGCTCAAAACGACCTTCTCGTTTCATCCTTTCCCATTTCGCCCAAT
Organism: Ixodes ricinus; assembly: GCA_037355805.1. Taxonomy (NCBI): domain Eukaryota; kingdom Metazoa; phylum Arthropoda; class Arachnida; order Ixodida; family Ixodidae; genus Ixodes; species Ixodes ricinus. Next base: position 16,276 of record JAZHYW010051371.1, read on the forward strand.
CCCGAAACAACCTTCCCGCTTCGGCCATCGTTTGTTATCAGTTGGGTCGGTTCGTTTGTATTGTTCGTTAACAGTTGATTAGGCTCAAGTGTCAAATGTCTGTCCTCCTTGCTGACCTCACTTCTCCCTCTCCCGAAACAACCTTGGAGACATGGCACCGTAAGATAAACGCGGTGTCAGGGAGGTCTCACCCGAACATTTACACCTTCATCGATTTGATCATACGGGATGAGGTTTTGACAAGGATATATCTTTGCAGCAGCTTGCGAATAGTGGTGCCGTGCGGGCCAGGGGGCACAAGTGGGTCAGCAAGGACCGCAAACTATCAGAACTGTAGTGTTGCCTTTCTGATGGCATGATTTTCCTGTTAGACTTTCTCAACAAGGCGAAGGCATTTTCCGGTCTATGATATTTTCCTGTGTGCACGAGTGTTCAGTGTTTGAAATCGTAAAAGAAAATAAAGTCGCAATCACATGCCTGTCACCCTGCCTGATTTATCGCTCTTCAAAATATCAAGATCACTAATATAAGGTTTTCAAATAACGCACGCAAGCACTTTGGATACCCTAAAAATAGCGTCGCGATGGCGTTGCTTATTTTAGCTTCCCCAATGTGCTGGCGTATTCAAGACTTCATTATTGTACGTAGCGCGAACAAGCGATCGGCGGTGGTGCTGTTTATCTTATAGAATTAAAAGGCTGCCATAAAAAGTATTACTGGCTTTGGAAGTGCTCATCTGAGCTAGTACCCTAAGCCCTAAAATTTGGTGCCTGCTAATACCATTTCGAAGTAAAATTTTAAAAAGCGACAAGGTCGTCTTTGCAGTAACGGTGTCGCAGAGTGTACATAGACCGTTTCGTGGTTGCACGTTATGGGGATCATTTTGAAGTAAAAACAAAAAAGCAAAAACACTTTAAGTGGTTGAAGTAAGAATAATATATTACTTCGAAGCTAGCCTGAAAGAGGTGCGATTTTTAGAATAGATTGGCATGCAATAATATTTCAGAACATATATTCTTAAGCAGGAAAGGTGCGCAGACCAGTGTTAGAACGATTAGACTCTTCGCGAAGAGGTTGCGATGCGCAGGGTCTTATACAAATGTCTTAAAAATGGACAGGTTAAAACGCAAAGGGTCTTTCGAGTATCGGTTGAAACGGGACGGGTTCAAATATAAAGGGCGTTTCGGGAATGGGACGAAACGGGAAGGGTTCAAGAGTCGTTGAGAAGGTCGAAACGGACGGTTTCGATGGGAATGGGTCGAAATGAAACGGGTTCAAACGGGAATGAGTTGTTTCGGGCTACACCCGTGGAGAGAAGCTGTAGCAAGGACAGCTTGACGAAATCCAAGGGCCCCTGCATTGATATGGCGCCAGTAAAATTACAAAATCAACATGCGGGGTTGAGTTCCAACCTTAACACGAAACTTATAAATATTATTTTACAAGGTGTAACATGTAGGCGAAGTACCATGCAGGTTTTTTTCACGTATTCCAGAATAATTTCTGATGAAGAGACATCCTAAATGTAACAATAAATTACCATCATGGCGCACAGGCTGAAACAAAATTTACTCGAATGGAGTTGCGCTGGCCAACGGGAACTCTTCAGTGAGCTGGTGATATGCAGACTACGAGTTTTTCATTCAATGGTGCTTAAATATCTATCGTCTGAAATAATTTTGTGCCATAATCTATTTTGTGTGTAACCAATGACTAAGCGCGCCTAGCGTTCGTAGTCACAAACAGGGCCGGTGCGGCTTTCATTCTTCATCCACAATCGTTCCCCTGCATCCAGAGGAACTGGCAAATTGTACGACGGTGCATGTGGAGCTGCTTCCTTTTGGGAATTCGTTTGTTATGTCAGACGATAGGTTTATAACTGCACCAGGAGCTTTATGGTAACCTAAAATATAAGCTACGATTGCGCGGTTTTTAGGACAATGAGAACTATAGTTCCGCAAAAAAATCGGTTAAAATGATGTGTTCAAACGCAATTGCCCAATGTATATCTAAAAAAAAAGAACAATGGCCGTGGATACCCAAATATACAATGCAGTTCTTTTAGTTTCGTTTTCTTGCTTGGCAAGCTCTCGCTTTGCCAGGATTTTTTTAGATCACTTCGGCATAACAGAAAGCAAGCCAGCAATTCAGTAGTGTTGTATCTTTTTCAAAAATAACTTTGAGCATACCGAAGCCCTCATCACGCAGGAACAAAGCCTTCAACCCTGCTCGGTGTCCGGAAGAGGAGTTGTGCTACCTCTAATGCTACCTCAGCGACTGAGATGAGTCGCAGATGAGGCAACAGAGTTAGAGCAATACCCCTTCAGGACTCCATTCACATTTCGAGTCTTCGCCGTTCGGCGTCATCTTTAGGAAAAATAAGGCTTATTAATTTCAGGCAGAGTGTCCGGCCCTGGTCATTGGGGACAAATTTACTGAGAAGGATTACTATCAGATGCTGCTTCAAACTGCACCGGAACTGGAGAATTCGGCACCGGGAGAGTTGAACAGCAAAAGGTGACGATTAGTTAATTCGATAACAGTTTAATATTTTAGTGGAACCTCACAGATGGCTGTCTTTGAGTGCCGTACCTATCACTGCTTCCTTCTAGGCTACCGTTCTTGAAACACGTCATCACAATAGGCGACACTCGGAAGCCGTAAGTAAAGTAAAATGACGGGTGTGAGTGTCAGTGTCACGATTGTTTTGCCGGGTGACATACTCTGATGTTTGGTTTTATTTATTCTGAATCATGAAAGTACATTTAGATATTCCGACATGGGTTAAGTACACAGATTACACTCAGCTGCGAAGATTGGTCCAAAGAGCAATGACTAAAGCAGCGTTTATCGCTCCATGTGCGATGAACGCTGCTCTATAGCTGAATAATTCATTCCTAATAAAACACTAAAAGCTTCGTGCTAAAGAAATTCATTCTTATATTCGTTTGCCTTGCCTTTTGTGGTCTTCGATGGCCTAACATAAGACGGTTGCACTAACATGAATGGTTCATCGTGAATTTAAGTAAAAATAGGTCGGAGGAGCCTTCCCCTGAACTCTTCATCTGTCACCAACTGTAGAGCTCGTGCACTTCAACGCTGACATCAGTATCAGACGGCGGAAGCTTGTACAGCTAATTGCCGATGAACTTGATATTGTTTCGAAATATTCATTCGCTGACAAAAACGCTCTACAAGTAGCCGTGGACTGCTGTCCGGCCACCTAGATTAGGAAACGTACATTGGCGTCATCGGAAACAAGTCAGTCATATAAACTGAATCCCTACAGCTGACACTACGCAGTGTAGTACTTTGAAAACCTCATTAAATAAATATGTTTTGCACAAAACGGACACAATCACATGAAACAAAAATACTAGGTTATTCTTTTTGGCAGATCCATGCCACTCTCGCCTCCCCGTTCTAAAGGAACAGCGCCTTCCAAGCAATCTGTCGCGTTTACATAAGAAAATAACTCTTTGAGTGCCCCAAATATTGTCAAACTTTCTGTTTGCATACGTTAACGTTTTCAAGCTGCGTGTTAATGACCTGTGTCGAAAA